>JBBPBX010080711.1:0-16106 GCA_038048925.1 Garcialebias charrua | reverse complement strand
ACCATCAGTCTGAGCTACTAGAGGAGTTCAAATCCCTTCTCACCCCAGTTACAGCCAGCATCTCTGCTCTTCAAGAAGAGGTTTCCCGCTTGCAGGGGGAGATTTCAGCATGTCAAACCACCATCAAATCTGTAACAGAGGAAATAGTCACAAAAATCCAACCAGTTCAGACCTGCCATCAGACCACAATAATGGATGACACTGCACAGACAATGTATCAGGGTGTACCAAAATCAATAACATTTACCAACAAACCCCGGATGGAATCTACTGTTCGGCCTGGTATAGCACCAGGTGGCACCACCTTTTTACTAAACAGGAGTCGAGACCAGGGGAAAAGCCCTGTGAAATTATTGTTTCCAACGTATGGAAAATTAGAAGACCCCCCTGATCCTCTACAATATCTGGAACGGTGTGAGGATTATTTGGCTCTAAATTCATTAACAGATGAAGAACTTATGGCTACATTAAGGAATGTGTTGCATGGCACAGCCAGAGACTGGTGGGATGTAGCCAGATACAAGGTTAATACCTGGGCTGATTTTCAAAAGCAGTTTCAGGCCGCTTTTCTCTCTGAGGACTATGAGGACGAGCTGGCAGAACGAGTGAGGACCAGAGTTCAAGGAGAGAATGAGAGCATCAGAGATTTCATATATATGTACCAATCTTTGTGCAGACGCTGGAAACCCCAGATTGAAGATGAGGACATTGTCAAGATGATCCTGAAAAACATAAATCCTACATTGGCCAGCCAGTTAAGGAGTAGCAGAGTAACAACTGTAGATGAACTTGTTCGTCTGGGACAGCAGCTGGAGAGAGACCGAGACAACCAACAACAGTATGAACACAAGAAACAAGTAAAATTACCCCCTAAGCCACCTGAACATAGACCTCTTCACCATGACAACACAGTACGGCCAAGACAACCAAACTACAACCAAAATCCCAATCGCCCATCTCAACCATTCTGTTGGCGTTGTAAAGGCAATCATCCCCCTGCAGCCTGTCCACATGCTGGAACCAATCGATCCCCTTTACCTTCAAATCCTCCTCCACCGGCTAGCAGTCCATCACACCTCTCATCAGCTCCAGGCCCAGTGACTCTTGGGTCTCTCACAAACTCTGGATTTCCTAGTGAACACTGTCTTTCTGCCACATCCTCAACAAACTCCTTACCAAACCAGTTGATAGTTCCTATCAGCATACATTCCTGGAAAGGACCTGCAATTTTGGACACGGGTTCCTCTTATACACTGCTAAATGAGAAGGTGTGGAATGAACTAAATGGAGAACTTAAACCTTGGACGAGAGGACCTTTATATTTAGCAGATGGAGAAGGACGACAACCTTTGGGATGGAGTGAGATCACCATTAGCTTACAAAACCAGTCCATAGACTTACCTTGTGTTATCATGTCTGCTCATCACCTCACGTTCCCTGCAGTCATTGGACTTAATTTAATTTCCCTCTCTGGTCTGCAGTTTGATGTTTCTGAAAAACGTTACTGGTTCAAGTTCAACAGAAAACAACAATACAGTTTTCTAAAAGAATCTGCTTCCTGGTCAAATGAAGCTCATCAACAGCTTGCCTTTTTCTCAGCAATCGCTGAGCTTCGACGAGTTGCCGATGTTAACCAGACAAGGGCCAAACATAGACAAAAACGAAACTATGATCGTGGAAGAAGAGATTGTGACTTTGCAGAGAAAGATAGGGTGTGGTTCCGTTCTCACCCCTTGTCCAAAGCCAACCAGTCATACACAGCCAAACGTGCCCCACGATGGAAGGGTCCCTATCGTATAACAAGGACTGGCCCTATCAATTATGAGGTTGTGTTGGAGGACACTGGTGAAGACCTTCGTGTGGTTCATATATCACAACTCAAACCTTGCTATCCTACAGCAGAAGAAGTGGACAAAGCATAGCGCCCAAAAAATTTCTAGACATATTCAATGAAGAAAGTGACGAAGATTTCCATGGCTTCCCTTCTTCTCCTGACTTATTGGCAAAATAGTTGTGGTATTGAAGAGTATGTGAAAACTTTGTGAAATCAAATTGGAACTTGTATTCTCCCTTACTAGGCAAAGCTCTCAATTTACCGATCGATCTACGTTCCCACCCTCATCTATGGTCATGAGCTTTGGGTTATGACCGAAAGAACAAGATCTCGGATACAAGCGGCTGAAATGAGTTTTCTCCGCAGGGTGGCTGGACTCTCCCTTAGAGATAGGGTGAGAAGCTCAGTCATCCGGGAGGGACTCGGAGTAGAGCCGCTGCTTCTCCACATCGAGAGGAGCCAGTTGAGGTGGCTCGGGCATCTGGTTAGGATGCCTCCTGGACGCCTCCCTGGTGAGGTGTTCCGGGCATGTCCCACCGGGAGGAGACCCAGAGGAAGACCCAGGACGCGCTGGAGGGACTATGTTTCTCGGCTGGCCTGGGAACGCCTTGGGATTCCCCCGGAGGAGCTGCTCCAAGTGGCTGGGGAGAGGGAAGTCTGGGCCTCCCTACTTAGGCTGCTACCCCCGCGACCCGACCCCGGATAAGCGGAAGAAGATGGATGGATGGATGGATGGATGGATGGATGGATTTATCGCTGTGGAGTTGTAAGCTAAACACAATTGTGTCTCACTCTGACAGTAATCAAAAAAGGTGTTCAATACAGGATCAACTGGACTTTATTTGTTGCAGAAAACGTTTCGACTTCTGTCCAGAAGTCTTTTTCAATTTTGATTTCATCATGTCCTGGACGACTGAGAATCTTCACCAGCACACTCTGACAGTAGTGGGGGTGGGTGAGGGGGTGGTGTATTTCCGTAAGGTAATGCAGAGAAAAAAAACGAGAGATCAGATGGACACAAACGTTTTGTAGGCAAATGGTCCTTACAATCCATTTTTTGTTATACTCAAATAAATAATTTTTGTTTGAAAAAGGCTACTGGAACATAGCTTACCAGTCCGTGTTTTCAATCCGAGAAGGTCCGTTCTCTGACGAGTCTACTTCTGCAGGGGGAGCTGCCTCCTGCCTTCTTCCTGGTTTGTACATGTACGGAAAAGGTCCTTGCTGATAAATACTTTCAGTCTGGACATCTACATCTTGTTCTCCATCACTTTTTTTTTTTTTATTTACATGTTTTTATTGACATTTATACATATATTTAACATAATTAACATTTAACACTTCAATTATTTGTAAATTATCTATTTAAATGTCCTTAACAATAGAAATAAAGAAACAAAAAATAATAATAATAAATCAAAACTAATAATAAAAAACAAACAATGGGAACAAAACAAATCAAAATAAAATACAAAAACCTTAATATAAAAGGAGTAAAAGTGGTTTTTTGTTACAATCATTCAGAAATTACTAGGTCTATATCTGGTCTATATGATTTTATATAAACCATCCATTTCTTCCAGCGTAGAATAAATCGGTCCTTTTCATCGTTTACTTCTGCAGTTATTCTCTCCATCCTGTATATGTCCATTGTAATGTCCATCCATATGTTCACTGTTGGGCTCTCCAGTGAAAGCCAATGTTTCGTGATGGCTTTTTTGCACGCCACTAATAAAATATTAATTAGGTATTTGTCCATCTTTGAGCAACCTTCAGGCATGAGTCCAAAAAACAAAACTTTACTTTCTAAAGGCAGTTGATATCCAATTACATCTTGTATTACTTGATGTATCTCCCTCCAATAGGTTCTAATTACTTGACAGTCCCAAAAAATATGATAATGATTTCCAATGTTATTTCCACAATTTCTCCAACAAGCTGGAGAATTACCTTTATAGTGGGATTTTTGGTAGGGTGTAATGAAATATCTTATCAAGCTTTTCCACCCAAATTCCCTCCATCTCAATGAGCTGCTACATTTCCACTGATACTCCCAAATTGTTCTCCACTCTTCCTCTGTTATATGTATTTCTCCCTCCATTTCCCATTTTGTTTTGACATATAACGTTGAATGTGCTTTCATATTTACAAGTCCTTTGTAAAGACCTGAGATAATGCCTCTCTGTTTGTTTGAGTCATATGCCTCTTTAAACTGGCTCAACAGTGGTTTGCTCAACTCTGATATTTTTTTTATTTTATCATTGACAAAATGTCTTACCTGTAGATAACGAAAAAAATCATGTGCTTCTAAAAAGTATTTTTCTTTAATCCATTCAAAACTTTGTAGTGTGTTGTCTTTTATCATTTTACACACAGCTGTTAATCCTTTCTGTGTCCATTCCTTGAATCTATTGTCCAATTTATTTGGAGTAAATTGTGTATCATATGCACACCACTTTAAAATTACTAGATCATCTTCTAATTTGTATGTTTTTATTACAGTTTTCCACGTTTTCAGAGTCAGCTTGATCCAAGGGTTATCTATATTTTTTATAGCATTTTGTAGGTCACTGTCTGCTATGAGTGCTTGTAAGGGGGTGGAGGTCAGGGCCTCTTCGATGTTCTTCCATTGGGCTTTATATGAGGGATTGCACCAACAGATCATAGACCTCAGCTGTGCTGCCCAGTAGTAATCTCTAAGGGAAGGAAGGCCCCATCCCCCTTTATCTTTTGCCAATTGTAATGTTTTTAATCTAATCCTGGGTCTTTTTCCTTGCCATATGTATCTAGACAGGATTTTGTCCCATTCATTAAATTGTGATTGGTTTATTTCAATTGGTAGAGTCTGGAATAAATACAATAACTTTGGCAAAATACTCATTTTAATTGAGTCTATTCTTGAGCTGAAACTTAAATATGGGGTAAGATTCCATCTAGCTATATCGTCTTTAATTTTATTTTGTATTGGTGAGTAATTATATTTTACTAGATCTGTTAGGTCCTTTGGAATTATTATTCCTAGGTATTTAATATAGTCTGTTTGCCATGATAGATCATATTTTTTCTTGATTTCTTCTGGAGGACTGTAATTGTATTTAAGTAGTCGAGTTTTACTTATATTTATTTTGTATCCTGATAAGACACCAAAACATTCAAACGACTGCATTAGTTTAGGTAGAGAGCTTGTTGGTTGTCCCAGAAAAACTAAAATATCATCTGCATAACAGGCTAATTTGTGTTCTTTCCCATGTACAGTGATACCCCTTATTTCATTGTTTTGTCTTATATATTGAGTGAGTGGTTCTAGGTATAATGCAAATAACAATGGTGAACATGCACAGCCTTGCCTTGTACCTCTTTCCAAAACAAAGCTGTTTGATAAGCATCCATTAATTTTTATTCTAGCAGTTGGTTTTTCATATAGTGCCTGTATGGTTTTAATTATTTTTTCATTTATGCCAAATTTACGTAGAACTTGATAGAGGAAACTCCAATACATAGTTCCCACACACGTGACTAGAATTCTAGAATTCTGGAATTTCCGCCATTTTAGTAGGATAAACCGACGCGAGCAACCAGAGCTACTCTTGACCAAGGCGCTGTGGTTGGAGTTGAGTTGGAGGAATAAATGTCAGACGAAGCGGTACTGCCCCCTGGTGGAGAAGGGCAACAAGTTGTGAGTTGGAGAAATAAATCATGTCAGACGAAGCGGTATTGCCCCCTGGTGGAGAAGGGCAAAAAGTTGTCACGAAGAAGTTACTCTGAGTGTCCACAACGGAGCAGATTCGCAGCTTTAAATTCATGGATGGATGCTTAAGATCCAGTAACAGAGTTGTGAAGGACGTCCAGAGCTCGTCATTGCTGTCTTCATGTTAATAACAGTTCTGGTGAATGGCAGAGTAAGTGATTACACGTAGATGTGACGTCCCTCGTAGCTATAGCAGCTAAGCTAGCTCTTTGCTAATGGTGTTGTTTACTGCGTGCTAAGCTACGTAGCTTGAGCTACAGTAAATATAACCGATTTTTAACATAACAAAGAATAGCTTAGCTAATGTAACTTGTGCCACAGTAAATATCAGCCATGTGTACTTTAGTAAAAGCTACATCGGCTATGCTAATCTGTGCTACTTTTTTATTTTTTTATCTGTGCTACTTTAAAGCATAGATATTAAAGATCGTTGCTTCAGCTTAACTGATGAGCTTGTTAGTAAGGATGGCTGATATTTCTCACATTACATTATTTATTTAGCCTATGACTGCCTTTCATACTTAAATTAGTGTTAACAAAATAAATTATTTATAATTATTTCTCAGTCATAGTATTAACGTTTCTCAGTAAATGTCAGATATTTATTTTCCACTGTGATTTGCCTTTGTTAATAAAGTTAGTGGTGAAAAGTTACAATTTGGTAACTCCTTTTACCGTAATCCATTAGTTAAATATTGCTTTAAACCCTGAAAGCATTTTGTTTTCTCTTTCTGTGTAAGATGCTGAGTCCCAGGAGATCGATGAAGCTGGATGGATGAAAGATGGATGAATCTGCTTTTCAAATACATTTGGTGTTGCTGTGAAAACACACATTGCTAAATGAACGTGTGCTTACCTTTAGTTTGAATAAAACAGTTGTACCAAGTTTCACCTTGTTTATTTCAATAATTAAGTTGTTGTTTAATGTCCAATAATGAGAAGTTCTACTGCACATAAATAAAACCTACATGTAGTGATTGTTCTTAATTGGCAACTTAACTTACCAGTTTAGTGTTAATTATTAACATGTACAAAACATAAAAACATGCATGTTCCTGTTCATCCTCCAGTAGTAGACTGATAAAGTTCAGAATAAAAGCTATAATTATAAATTCAAAACAATTTAAACTGAATACAATATGAGAACTGTGGGTGATTTTATATATTTTAATGAAATGATTAATCAAAACACTCTTCAACAAGAAACGATGCATCCGAGCGCAGTTTCTGATTTTAAACAAATGAACAGATTTCTCATCATGTGGGACCATCCGACTGGAGCAGCCAACCCCTCCGGATCTGAGACTGGACCCGGGTCTACGAACTATTCACTCATCTGTACCTTAAAAAAATGAAAAGATTAGTAAACATTGTCATTTTTTGCATCACAAAGTTTAAAATAAGACTCCAAGTTTGCTACTCAAAGTATAAAAAATAAATACAGTTGCACCTAACAGCTATCGTACCGGTAAGTGTGGCTGTCAACTTCAGTGTGGGGTTCTGGTCACGAGTGACGGAAGAATGGAGCGTGAGCTTGACAGACGGATTGGTGCAGCATTTGCAGTATTAAGAACCTGTTAATGACCAGATCATTTTTATTATGTCTTGAAACATTAAAGCCTGAAATGGACTGAAAGAGGGTGGACATTTTTTAAACAACTAACACATTGTGTACCTAAAATGTCATTTCCTCCAGGATGACTGGCAGCTAGTTTGCAGAGCTGCAGCAGACTCAGGACCAGCTTCAGTAACACCCTATCAGTAGGATTAGCTGCAGAGGACAAAAAGAAAAAAAGTTTTTATATACAACAGGTTTTTATTCATGCAAAGTTTGTTTTTGTGGAATCACACCGTGACATTTTCTGAGCAGCTCTCGGATCTGCTCTTTGTTGTGAGTTTTGCTTGTTGCATTACCTGTCTCAGTTTGAGACAGTTTATCTGTCATTAACGTGTGTGTATCAGCCTGATGTCACAGGGTAAATAAAGGTTCAAAATAAATCATTAACAAGCAGCTTCCTAACAACAAAGAGTCTAGGATAAACACGGGTGGGACACCTTGTTCCCGTGAGTGTTACGAAGTGGAGGTTAGCATTAGCATAGCGTTGCTAAGCTAACGTCAGTAACAGACAGTAACAGAAGAGCAAGAAACTGAAAAAACTGTTCAAACACACACAGTTTCGCAAAATTATTCACATAGAATCTTTGTTTACCTGACTAGAAGTGATCGGAGCGTATTCTTGATGTTGTGGAGGGCAAATCCTTCCGGTTGATATTACACAGCCAGTAACCTACGCTGCCACTAGTGGTCAGGAAAGGAAGTATTACCAACCAAAATGGCGGAAAACCCGAAATACCTCTTATGTGACGTCACGTGGGAACTATGTATTCACAGAGTCAAACGCCTTTTCTGCATCAATACTGATTACCATCGCTGCTCTTTTTTCTTTTTGAATATGATTTATAATGTGTAGTGTCCGTCGTATATTATCTTGTGTTTGACGTTCTCGTATAAAGCCAGTCTGGTCATTATGTATCAAGTTTGGTAAAAACTTGTCTAATCTTCTGGCCAGGATGGAAGTAAATAATCTATAATCTATGTTGAGAACTGATATTGGTCTATATGATCCACAGTCTAATTTGTCTTTGTTTTCTTTAGGGATGGCAGAAATCACTGCTTCCTTCCAGCTGGGCGGTGTTTCCCATTTATTCAATGCCCAATTCAATGTAGGAAGCATCACTGGTATTAACTCTTCTTTTAATTCCTTATACCATTCTGCTGTGTAGCCATCAGATCCTGGTGATTTATTTAACTTAAGTCTACTAATGGCTTCTTTTAACTCCTTTTCTGTTATGTCCTTAACCATTTTCTTATTTTGTTCTTCATTTAATGTAGGTAATTCAAGAGAGTCCAGAAACTTTTGTATTTCCGCCATGCTACCTCCTCCCCTTTTAGAATAAAGCTTCTTATAAAATGTTTCAAATGCAGTCTGGATTTCATTTAATCTGTTTTTTATTATATTCGTATCTGAATCTCTAATTTTGTGGATTGTGTTCTGAGCTATTTTCTTTTTAAGTTTCCAAGCAAGAACCTTCATTGATCTGGATCCACCTTCATAGTATCTTTGTTTGAGAAATAATAGTTTTTTCTTTATTTCATTTGTAGTTAACTCATTAATTTCGTTCCTTGTTTTTGTAATTTCATTCCATATAACCTTATCAGTTGTTATTTTATGTTTTTCCTCTAATTCTCCTAATTGTTTCTGTAGTTCTTCTAATTTATTATTTCTCATTTTTTTCTTATATGAGGATATAGCTATAATTTTTCCTCTCAGGACAGCCTTTAGAGCGTCCCATAAAATAGGAGGCGATACATCGCCTTTATCATTTATTTCCAGGTAAAGTTGGATTTCTCTTATAATCTGTTTCTTAATGTGAGAATCTTTAAGTAGGGTTGAATTTAGTTTCCAGTTTTTTATTTTCTGTTGAAATTTTAGATCAATGGATAGGTACACTGGGGCATGGTCGCTTAAATCTATAGTTCCAATTTCACAGGTGTTTATTTTGTCTTTGTCTTTTCCAAAGGTTAGGAAATAGTCTATTCTTGTATATACTTGGTGGGGTGATGAATAGTGGGTATAATTTCTTTGTTTAGGATTTAAATCCCTCCATATATCTATTAAACCCACCTCTTCAAAAAGCTTGTTAATCTTCTTAACTAATAGTTTTGTATTTTGTGTTTTACCGTTAGAAGTGTCTAATCTTGGCTGTAGGTGTGCGTTTAAATCCCCTCCACAGAGTAAGAATCCGTCTGTCTCCGTTACCATCAAATCAACAACTTTCTTAAAAAAACTGATGTCACTTCCGGGTGGTGCATATAGATTTAGCAAAGTGATCGGATTCCCTTCAATGTTCCCTTTTACTAATACATACCGTCCCTCTCTGTCCTGTATCACATGTAGTTCTTCGAGATGTAATTTATTTGATATAAGAATGGCAACACCTCTCCTCCTTCCAGATTTATAAGAAGAAAAGAAAACCTTCGTAAAACCCATTCTTTTTAATTTCTCATGTTCTTTAGAGTCCAGGTGTGTTTCCTGTAAATATACTATATGTGCCTGTTCCTTTTTCATTTTGGTTAAAATCTTACTGCGTTTTATTGGATTGAGCAGTCCATTTACATTATATGAAATAACCTTTAATTTATTACTAGCCATATTTCAGTCGCCTGGATGTTTTAACATTTCTGTGTTTTAGTTTAAACCACATCCTCCCTGAATATTTACAAATAAAACAAATAAACAAATCAACATTAAAGCTGCATGGAGCGTAAACAAAAGCTATAAACTGTCCTTGAAAAAAAATAAAAAACAAAAACACTTTGACTTCCAACTGTGGGGTCTCCTGTGTGACCCTTAGTCCTCCCCACTGAAAGGGGGGGTTTGAAGGTGAGCCTCTCTCTACTGGTGGTGAGAGAGGGCCTTCATTTGCCATTAGGCCTATGTCCATTCTAATGACAACGTAAAAAAAAAAAAACACCCGACAATTTTCATTCTATCTATTGCCTCTTAGTTCTTATTTCTGTTCAACGAACTCTTATTCACATGTTCTTCAGAAAGTCTCAAACAAAAGGAAAATCACTCGCTGCTGATTTATTTTACTTATCTGTTTCTCAGTGTCCAGTCATTTCTGATCCTGCCGTCTGAACTCTCGGAGTTTCTCCTTGTAGCCTCGGGTCTGATCTTCACCCCTCCTGCTCCTCTTCCTCTCGGTGTGCCACATCAGTTCTTGCATCTGTTCCATTAAAGCCTCCGGGCGTTTGATGACAGTCACAGGGAATCCTCTCTTGTCCAGGTCGCTTGTCGCCTCCTCCACTGAGCCATACAGCACGGTTCCTTCAGGATAATACACTCTCATCCTGGCTGGGAACGGGGTCTGGAAACGGATCTTCTTCTCCTTCAGCACAGATTTCACCTCTGCATATTTCTTCCTCTGCTTCATAACGTCAGGTGCATAATCATGGTCCAAGTTGATCTTGTTTCCCAGATATTCAAATCCTCGTTTCTGCCAGGCTAGTTTTAAAAGTTCTTCTTTCATCCTGTAGCTGGACATTTTAATAATAATTGATCTCGGTGTCGCAGCTGGTGGCGGCTTTGACACGCCGGCGCGGTGCGCGCGCTCCACCCGCAGCTCTGCTGAAACCGGCACTTCCAGTTTTTCTTTTAACAAAGTTTCCACAAAAGTCACCATTGATGGAGCCTCGTCTTCTGCTCCTTCTTTAACGCCATATATTCTAACATTTTCTTTTCTGGATTGCCCTTCCAGATCCGTTAATTTTGCGTTCATTTCCTTGTGCAGTTTAAACATTTCTGCTGTCATTTCTTCATTTGTTTGTATTCGAGTTTCAGCGTCCGTGATCCTCCCTTCCGCCTCTTCTACTCGTTTATTTGTCTTGTTAATTTCTTCTCGAATTCCCTTTAGCTGCATAGCATTATCTTTTCTGAATTCTCTCAGTTCTTTCAGAATGAGTTCCAGACTCACGCCGCCGGCTTGTTGCTCATCAGCTGTTAGCGCGTCCTCGTCCTCCATGTCGCTGACAGCTGGTGCAGGTGCGGTCTGGTCCACGTCGTCTCCTTCTTGCAGCTTTGATAGCGCAGACTTCTTCTGAACTTTTACTTTTGGTGGCATCTTCGAGCCCTGTTCTTAATTCTTAATTGTCCAAGGATTAATATTTCAAATCCGAGTCGTTTAGGGCTATATTTAACTTAAGCGTCGGGAGCGCGTTTCACTACGCTGTCATCCTCTCGCTCACCAGCCCGGAAGTCCTCCTGAACAATGTTTCTAAACTCTAAATGCTCTAAAAGAGCATAAAATGTCCTGATCTCAGCTCTCTGCCTCTGCTGCTCTCAGCCAAATGCAAGTGTTCTTGGCCACGCCCACTTCTCCGCTCTGCATGAGAACAGCTGATCAACTGCAGGAGGAAGCTTATGCTGTAGTTGTGGTCTGCACAAAGGTGCAACAAGTGCTAAATAATTTAAAATATTTATTTTAAATAAAAGTCCATGCTAATCGTGCACCTCATCCATCAGTCAGCCAATTGTCTGTCATGTCCAATCTTATTTTGAAAAACCGAGATAGAGCGAATCCGCGAAAAACAAATTGCGAAGTAGCAAGGGACTACTGTACATTCAACTGGCCTCACAACTGCAGACCAAGTGTAACCACACCAGCCCCCATGTTTGTTGTTAATAACATACACCTGCCCATATCATAATCCAACCACCACCATGGACCACTCAATTTACAATGTTGACATCAGCAAACCGTTCACCCACATTATGCCATACATGCAGTCTGCCATCTACCCTGTACAGTGAAATCCAAGATTCATCCATGAAGAGAACACCTCTCCAACATGTTATAATAATAATAATAATAATAATGAATTTGATTTATAACGCACTTTTCATTAATGAAAATCTCAAAGTGCTACAAAGTGCAACAGAATTTAAACGTCAATAAAACAAGTAATAAAACAAGTAAAATCAATAACAGTATCAACTAAGATCAAAGGTAGAATCATGAGGAGGCAGAGTATGCTCGGTTGAAAAGAAAGGTCTTCAAGCCGCTCTTAAAGTCAACCAGTGACTGTGGAGCTCTCAGGCAGTCAGGAAGAGAGTTCCACAGGCGGGGGGCAGCCACACTGAAAGCCCGGTCTCCCATGGTCCTTAATTTGGTTCTCGGAATGTGAAGGAGATTACTGTTCTGTGACCGCAGAGATCGGGTGGATGAGTATGGAATAAGAATGTCCTTTAGATAATCTGGTGAAGTTCCGTGTAAGCATTGATGTGTAATGAGAGCAGTTTTGTACTGAATTCTGTAGGCGACAGGAAGCCAATGGAGGTTATGTAGAATGGGCGTAATATGTTCAAATTTACGAACTCTCAACAAGATCCTAGCTGCACTGTTTTGAATATATTGAAGCTTCTGAAGGTATTTGCCAGGGATTCCAATAAACAGGGAGTTGCAGTAGTCGAGCCTGGAGGAGACAAAAGCATGGACGAGCTTCTCAGCATCGGAAAAAGCTAGGGATGGGCGAAGTCTGGAGATGTTTCGAAGATGGAAGAAACAAGTTTTAAACAGAAGCTTAATGTGATTTTCAAATGTAAGATGAGAGTCCATTTTTATTCCAAGATTTGTAACAGAGGTGGAGAGGGGGATGTCTTGTCCAGAAAAGGAAATTGTTGTTATAGGAGATGTTTGTACCTGGTGAGGGGTGCCAATCAGTATGGCCTCAGTCTTGGAGCAGTTTAATTGAAGAAAGTTCTGATTCATCCATGCCCTTATGTCCTCCAGGCAGGCAGAGAGGGCAGTGAGTGAAGATGGAGATGACAAGGCGGAAGATGAGGATGCTCCAGTCCTGATGTAAAGCTGTGTATCGTCGGCATAACAGTGAAAAGAAATGTTGAACTGATTAATAATTTGACCTAAAGGCAGCATGTAAAGGGAAAACAGCAGGGGCCCCAGAACCGACCCCTGAGGGACACCACAGGAGACACAGACTGTCTGGGACGTGGCGTTGCCAAGACTAACACATTCCAGCCTATTGGAGAGGAAAGATTTGAACCAGTCCAGGACAGTGTCACAGAGACCGACCTCCACATGAAGACGGTGGAGGAGGATACTATGGTCCACAGTGTCGAAGGCTGCAGTGAGGTCAAGGAGGACAAGGATGGAGGGAGAGCCAGTGTCAGCAGCCATGAGGACATCATTGGTAACTCTCAGCAATGCAGTCTCAGTACTGTGAGCCGCCCTGAATCCAGACTGGAACTTCTCATACAGGGAGTGTTGTTGTAGGTGGTCCTGCAGCTGAGCAGCAACAGCTTTCTCCAGCACTTTAGACAGAAAAGGGAGGTGTGAAATTGGGCGGTAATTAGACAAAATGTCGGGATCCAAATTAGATTTTTTCAGAAGAGGCCTAATGATGGCAGTTTTTAGAGGCAGTGGAACATGACCAGATTGTAGAGACTGATTTATTATTTGAGTGATTAATGGGCTTATTGCAGAGTGATTGGTTTTTATGAGAGACGAGGGGAAAGGATCCAGGGCGCAGGATGAAGGCTTCATTTTCTTGATGATGGACTCCACCTCACTCTGAACAACTTCATCAAAGCTGCTCAGGGTCCCAGAATGCAGACGGGTAGATGGCACACTGAGAACAGGGAGGTTGTGGAGCTGAGATCTGATAGTGTCAACTTTGTTTTTAAATGACGAAAGGAACAGGTCGCATTTTTGAGCAGAGTCCTCAGGAGTTTGTTTAATGGGATTAAGCAGACGAGTTATTGTGGAGAAGAGCTGTTTAGAGTTTCCAGGGCAGGTGTTGATGATGTTAGAATAATATTTGGAGCGTGCTTCTTTAAGAGAATAGGCGTACGCTTTCTGATGTTCTTTATATGCCTGCTTATGTACAGAGAGACCAGATGATTTTACACGTCTCTCAATAGCACGGCCAGTTGCCTTCATCCTGCGCAGCTCACCAGTGTACCAGGGGGCTGAACGGGAGAAAGACACCAGTCTTGACTTCAAGGGGGCGTGTAGGTCCAGGAGCTCCCGGAGAGATTGGTTGTAGTAATCCACAGAGTCATCTGCAGATGAATGATTGACAACGGTCAGGGCGTGAAGATCAGCAGACAGAACATCAGGGGAAATGTTTTTAAAGTCACGGAACTGGATGGGTCGTATTGGGTTTGAAGCAGGCGAAGATGAAGGCACTTCCAGGGAGATGACCCTGTGGTCTGAGACACCCAGGTCATATACAGACAAGTTATTGATGAGTACAGTGTCTGTAATCACCAAATCCAGAGTATGCCCCCTACTGTGCGTAGGGGCGTCAACGTGTTGAGTGAGATTAAGAGAGTCCAAAAGAGACTTAAAATCTGTTGCCAGAGGTGAAGAAGAATTGTCCATGTGGATATTTAAGTCGCCAAGAAAAATGGTCTTCACAGGGGAGGTGCAGAAAAAAGTGAGGAGGTCATGCATCTCTGAGTTAAATGAAGCATGCGGTTTGGGAGGCCTATAAATTAATATAACATTCATCAGAAGTGGGGCTTTGAAGCTGAAGGCCAGACATTCAAAAGAAGAAAAGTCCTGAGAAACCAGATGAGACAATTTTAAATTACTGCGATAAATTACCGCCAGACCACCACCACGGCCAGTGCTGCGGGCTCTCTGCAGATAACTGTATCCAGAGGGACACGCTTCGTTCAGAGAACTGAACACATCCGGTTTATGCCAAGTTTCTGTAAGGCACATGAGGTCCAAGTTCTTCTCCAGAATGTGATCATGAATTAAACAAGATTTGTTGGATAGTGACTGCACATTGAAAAGTTCTAATTTAATACCAGTTGGAATAGGAGTTTTTTGAACCGGTTTAAGCAGACTGAAGTCCACTCCACGTTTTCCTTGCCACTTTGTGCGCTGTGGACTACAATGGACTACAGACGCAGCGTTCTGATGACGACATCGAGGTGCGACACGTGCGACGCGTCTCTCAGTCCAGACAGTACTAATCGAGTCAGAGTTTGGTTGAGAATAAACAGTTTTCTTTCGAGAGCTTCTATGGATGTAACGAGGTCTACGCAGAAGTCCCAGTTGTTTGATGGTGGAAACAGAAAGAGGAATGGAGCAGTTGTTAAGATCAAACAACTCCGAAGCGGAGTAGGTTAACATTGTCGAGCAACTCAGAGCTAGCCTCTAACAGCAGGCCCACGGCTCCAAAATAGATATACAAGAAGCAGAAAGAGGTAACTTGAATGAGCATTACCTTGAAGGAGTACAGGAGGGAATCCAGAACAGTCCAGAGGACACAGGAAGTTGAGAGAGGCAGCAGGTAAGTGAACAATAAATGCAGTTGAGCTAGCGGGAGGTTGACAGCTCCCGCTACTAAAATTCCGGTTTGACTAGTAAAGTTTTCTATCTAATGAACCTAGCAAACAAGTCAAATCTTGGCTTTGCCGTGGTCTCCCATCCTGAGCAAGCACAATGGCATCAGTGGAAAGGAAAAACTCCCTTTTAGAAGGAAGAAACCTTTAGCAGAACCAGGCTCAGGACAAGCGGTCATCTGCTTTGACCGGCAGCGTGTAACGTCTGTAGATCCACAACGCAGTCAGAAAAGACAGTTGCTCTAATGGTGTGGTCACACGGAACAGCGTTTCAGCAGCAGGAGCATCCAGTTTACATGTAAAGTCAATGGGGGACGCGCTTCCAGCCACGTCTTGGCGTCGGGCGTCACGTCGCGTGCGTGTTGAGCGTGCTGGAAAGCGTTTTCCGTGCACGTGAACCGGCTTCAGCCTCCAAACCGCGCATTCAGCATGCTGAAGATTTCGCGGTTCAAACTTTCAAACGCCGCTCAACTCTACCTGATTGGTTGGTGTGTCAACCAATCAGGGAGAGTCGGGGGAGAAGAGAGGGGGTCAGGGGGAGAGTCCCTATGTGACGCGGAAACCAGTGACGCGGAAACAATTGCAC
>JBBPBX010080710.1:0-11865 GCA_038048925.1 Garcialebias charrua | reverse complement strand
AGACCCGTTCATTGATATTGCGCCTTGGGTGTCTATGAGTGCACATCTATTTCCCCAGCTCCCCGAGCGCTGACTACGGCTGCTCACTGCACCACCTGGTGGTGGTTGGGTTAAATGCAGAGACCAATTTTGTCTGTCAAGTATGGGAACATACACAGATGACAAATGTGACAAATTATTATTATTATTATATTATTATAATGTGGTGCGCCTATAGTCTGAAAAATATGGTAGTTTGTTGTAATTCCACAATATATCAGAGTCAGTCAGAGTCAGAGATTCTTTATTGTCATTCGCACCACACGTGGTACATGTGATGGAACGAGATTCTGTACACAGGGTCCCAGTTACATCCAACAATAAAATGTAAAAGAAAAACAGTAATAACATCTAAGATATGAACTAAGAAAAACATAAACTGAAAATACATAGGCACTATTAGCTTAAAAACATTAGTTCGAACAGCAGCACGAACATGAGTCTGTGTGAGCAGATGAGCACGAATGAAAACAGCAACATGAAACAGATCAGCAGCAACATGATGTGATTTTTTCACAGTGATTATCCTGGTTAGATATTCATGAGTCTAACAGCCTCAGGGTAGAAGCTGTTCCTCAGTTTAGTGGTTCTACACTTAATGCTCCTCAACCTCCTTCCTGAGGGGAGTGGGGCAAAAAGTGAGTGTGCTGGGTGAGTGAGGTCCTTCATGATGCAGGTGGCTCTCTTCCTGCATCTGGAGGTGTAGATGTCTGTGATGGTGGGGAGACTGACTCCAACAGACTTCTGTGCAGCCTTCACCACTCTCTGCAAAGCTTTTCTTTCTGCAGCTGTGCAGCCTCCATGCCACACGTTGATGCTGGAGCACAGGATGCTCTCCACTGCACACCTGTAGAAGGAGGTGAGGACTGAGCTTCTCAGACCAGCTCGTCTCAGCCGTCTGAGGAAGTAGAGTCTCTGATGACCTTTCTTGATCAGGCTGGTGGTGTTGTTGCTCCAGCTGAGGTTATCATTCATGTGTACACCCAAGTATTTGTAGCTGGAGACCACTTCCACCGCAGATCCACTTATGTTCAGTGGGGTGTGGGTGTGTTTGTTCCTTCTGAAGTCCACAATCATCTCCTTTGTCTTCTTCACATTGATGTGAAGGTTATTCTCTTTGCACCAGCTCTCCAGGTGTTCCACCTCCTGCCTGTAGCTGGACTCATCATTGTTTGTGATGCATCCCACCACAGCTGTATCATCTGCAAACTTTACAATATGACAGCCTGGATGGGTGGCTGCACAATCATACGTGAGCAGAGTGAATAGGAAAGGGCTCAACACACATCCCTGAGGGGAGCCAGTGCTGAGAGTTATGATGGAGGAGGAGAAGTTGTGGATCCTCACAGACTGTGGTCTGTCTGTTAAGAAGTCTAGGACCCAGTTACAAATGGAGGGGCTTAGTCCTAGTGTTAATAGTTTGTCCATCAGTGTTTGGGGGATCATGGTGTTGAAGGCAGATGTGAAGTCCACAAAGAGCATACGGACGAGTCCTTCTGATCCAGGTGGGTGAGAGCAGTGTGCACCACAGAGGAGATGGCATCCTCTGTTGATCGGTTCCCACGGTATGCATACTGATGAGGGTTGTCATTGATGTTGATGGTTGTTTTCATGTGGGTCATGACCAGTTTTTCGAAGCATTTAGAAACTATCGGGGTGAGGGCCACCGGCCGATAGTCATTCAGACCAGTCACTGTAGAGCTCTTTGGGACTGGGATGATAGTGGCGGTCTTCAGGCAGGTGGGAACTGTCTCCAGGGCAAGTGAGGTGTTAAAGATGTCGGCCAGCACCTTGCAGAGCTGATCGGCACATTCTTTCAACACTTTCCCAGGGATGTTGTCTGGGCCGGTTGCTTTGTGAGGATTAATCCTCCTGAAAGTACTCCTTACTTCTGCTGCGGTCACGCTGAGATGCTCTTCATCCGGTGATGAGGTGAGTCTGGTGCTGGGTGGTCTGTTTGGGTCTTCAAAGCGTGCAAAAAACTTGTTGAGGGCATCAGGCAGAGATGGGTCTTTGGGACATTGTTCGCTCCTGCCTTTATAATGTGTCATGCATTTAATGCCCCTCCACATGCTCCGTGGGTCTTGTGAGGTGAATCGACCCTTGATCTCAAGGCTAGCAACAAGCTGGTTTTGTTTATGAGAGTGCCAGTTTGAAACTACATTCTGCACTGATTGTTATCAAGAAAAACTGTCCTATATCTATTAAATGTTAATCCCCAAGCTTCACAATAATGACCAGACACTATGCAAAGGGATTTTCTTGTGCTACAAGCGGACAGAGAAAAATGGTCAATTTCAAGGAAGTTAAAAGGATTTTTTTAAAGACATACCTGTTGAAAAACTTACTGGGATTGCTAGATGTTGGGAAAAGGCAACGCTTTCTTGATTTTTTTTTTGCAACGCAGCCTGAGCTCATTCCAACCCATTTTGCATGTACGTAGTGTTTAGAGACCAGTCTGGGTGAAGTCAAGCAACAAGTAAGATACTAATTGTGCATAATGTTTCCACAGAACCTCAAACGGAGCAATTCCTTTTAATAAACATCACAAGTATATGTGCACAAATGAACATTATATTATTTGTATGGATAGTTAAAGATTAATCCTGTACGCTCCCACTTTATCTCCTGTACAGAAACGGCTTTCTGCTTCGAATGTGAGATTAAATGACACGAAAACATGTCATTTTAATCTCAAACTGGTTTAAATAGTGCAAAAAGTGAAAACACAAAAAGGCAGATAATAGTTTTGTCACACCCAAACTAAATAAAATGACACAAACTCCTCCTCATTTGTCATTCCTGAAAAGAAGCTATTGGTTTCACCTCAGTTCTCGGAAACCTCTTGTCTTGCCTTGTCACACAGGTTGTATGCAGCTGTGGCTTCATAAAACAGCCTTTTGTCTGGAACTCAGTAGTCAGCTCAGATTGTTGGAGAGTTGCTTCTAGTGCCTGGTTTTTATATACAAAAACGAGTAAAAACAAGCTCCTCGATTTCACTGTAAACTGATCATCCAACAGCCTAAAATATACTAAATTACAGCGATTCAAATAACTAAAAAAGTGGGCTGAGTAGAGACGGTTGTGCTAAATCCTCCTCCAAAAAAACCTGAGGCTCGTAAACAGCCTCTGCAGGCTTGCGGGAAATTCTTTGGAGGAAAAAAAAAGTTTTATGTTGTAATCCTGCTTTAAATCAGAGTTCCAGCTGTCAGTGTGCCCGCCCTACAAGCCTGTATGGCAAGATACTGATTTTCATGGTGTTATGTAAATCTTGATTTTTTTTATGCCCATTTAGTTTCATGAAGAAAACAAATAAAGCAGCCTCTTTTACAAGTATATAGTAATATAGTTTTATAAAATTGATCTCTGAATCATACTGTCAGCTGATACACACCTATCCCATAAAGCTATAACCAGCGTGTTGCTAACTCGCTGCAAAGCTGAGATGTTGCACCGTGTATCTGCAGCTGAATCCACGTGATCAAAACAAAAGGCCTTGGCAGGACTCAGAATCAAACATTTAAGATTTACACGTTTACACTTTATTCCGAACAAATACTGGGATTATTTTAAAAGAAAATGTAATATTTCACCAGCTTTGCATGGATTTTTTTTTAATGATAGTTCCATGTAATAACAAAACAAGTGCAGTTTAGGTTGAAAAGATGCTAAACAATGACACAAAACTTATAAATGAATGAAGTTGTAAGTATTGTTATAGGAGTAATTCCGATGTTTTGAAATAGAGTGTTGTGGAAAGATTATGAACAAATAACATCTTATCTGTTGTACAAAGTAGATAGCTCCTTCGATTGCCTCATTCTGAGAAGTTTATTTCTGACTGGATCAACAAGCTAAAGGCTAGCTTCAGCTACTGTTTTAAAACTGCTCCCATTTCACACAATTCTTATCAGCTCCCACATACACTTTTATAGCCTTTTGTACCTATGCTACGTTGACATTTCACATTTGCGGTGGACTTTACATAAAGATATTCCTGGGTCAAAATGTGCGTTATTATCTGTTATTATCCCCATATATAGCGGCGAAACTGTCCAATCTACCTGCTAGCATGTTGAAAAGAATGTTATCAGTGTTATTATCGCTGTGAGTAGGCAGCGTGTTTCCGTAAACCCGGAAGTGTTGTGTTTTTTCAGCTTATGTAACCGTTTTCCTAAACCTAACCTTAAACCTGACCCAGAGGACCAACCTTAAACCTAACCCCCTCACCCTTGTGCCTAAACATAACCAAGACCCTAAACCTAACCCAAGACCCTTTACTCTAAACCTAACCACGTAGCTAAAGACGGAGCCTGCTGTCATCGCTTGTTGTAACGATGACAACGTACCTTTAAACCTCCTAGGAGGTATGGAGGGGCAATCTGACCGCTACATATGGGGATGATAATAATTGAAAATGGCCATTTAATGGTTGATAACATCCGAAGCAGGTCAAATTGACCTGCATATGTGGTAAATGGTAGGAGGCATGGTGTGAAATTTCTCTCTAATTGACATACCGGTAATTTTATTTATAAAGAATCTCACAAAGTCATCACTGCTTATGGTTGTAGGGATATATGGTTCAACAGAGGTATGATTTTTCATTAGTCTAGCTATAGTTTTTTTTTTTTTTTTCTTTTTCTTTCGGCTTTTTCCCTGCGTTAGGGGTCACCACAGCGATCTAGTCGCATGAAGATTTGGCAGTTGTTTTTACGCCGGATGCCCTTCCTGACACAACCACAGACCACCGAGCAACCACAGCCCTCTGTGTGGAGCAGAGAGCTGATATCTAGGGTTCCCGGGGGAGCAGATGTGGGTTAAGGGCCTTGCTCAAGGGCCCAGAGTGGGGAAGATGAGGGTGGAGATAGGTGTGACTGCTTCACTTATCCCACCCACATCTTTGATGTTGTCGGTACCGGGGCTTGAACCGGCGACCTTCCGATCACAAGCGCACCTTCTTAACCTCTGCGCCACCACTCCCATTAGGCATTAGTCTAGCTATAGTACTGAACATAAATTATTTTTATTATCATCTATTAAAAATGAACAATGTACAATCAAAAAGGCGTTCAATACAAGATCAACTGGACTTTATTTGTTACAAAAGACGTTTCGACCTGTTGTCTTTTGCAACAAATAAAGTCCAGTTGATCTTGTATTGAACGCCTTTTTGATTTTATCATGTCCTGGATGACTGAGAATCTTCACCAGCATGAATAATGTACAGTTCTAGCTTTACGGAGAGCTTTCTTATATGTTAGCAGGCTATCTCTTCAAGTTAAATAAAATTCTTCTACGTTAGTGGAACGCCATTTTCTTTCTAGCTTTCTAGATGCCTGTTTGTTTTTGGTGTCCTCAGGCCATTTCTGTGAGTAGCAAGTTGACCATCTGGTCGCCAAAGGAACCCCTAAATCCCTGGCGCTACCATTTATTTATCCAGTCAAATGAAGCTTTGTTAATAGACTAACAGTGATTTTTTAAAATCACTTACTCATGGTTCTATGCTTGTGTTGGTGTGTTTAAAGCCTTGTACACACGTAGCCGGATATCAGTAAAACCGAATAGTTTATCATGCGCTTTGGCCTTTCATCCACACGTGAACTCCGGTTGATGTAACTATAAACGAATAATAAAAAAACTCAGACCAAAGTGGAGATTTGAGAATTCTCCTCTTTCAGGTTTGCGTGTGGACTTTTGGAACCGGAGATTTGCGCATTATGTCTGCGACAGATGGTGCGGCGCGGCGCTGACGTCACATAATGCTCTAAAAAAAGGCGCTAAAATGTCAACATACCTGCTCTGACATGATTCCCAGTCGACATTTTCCTGCGTTTTGTTAACTTTGTACTCCAACACGGTATTTAATAGTGGTTCAACCTCGCGGTCTGTCCACACAAACGAACCTCCAGGCGCCATGATTCAATAATAACAGGAAGTTGTGGTTGCTTTGAAGGGTTGTGATTGGCTGATATACATTTCACCTTTGCACTACACTGCCTCCTATAGGTTGGGCATATTCTTTACAATGCTCTGTGGTGAAAATCACCGGGAACATGTAGACGATCATTTTCCATATCCGAACATGTATGTACGGCAATATATTTTTGTGCAGATATTCGTTTTTTCAAACACCAGGCTACGTGTGTACTCAACCTGTTTTGTATCTGTCCACGCAGGTATGGAAGGAGACCCAGATCTTCAGTTCCTGCTGACAGGCGGGAAGCTGATGAAGGTTCGCTCAAACTCGTGGCAGAAGGAGCGCACCTATAAACTGCAGGAAGACTGTCAAACCGTATGGCAGGAGTCTAAGAAAACAATAAAACAAGACCAGACCTGTAAGTATTGTCTCCTTTTGTAAGTTGATACACATAAATAAACGCCTTTTATTTTGGTCTATAATCTTTGGCTTCTCTCAGCTCTTTTCTATTGTTGCGTCAGCACAGGTCTCTCCTTTCAGATCTAATCAATTGCCTTTGGCCTCTGAGTTCACAGTAGAGAGAAAAAGTGAAAAAGTGGGATGGAAACACCCACACATTTACTGCGGTGTGGACTGGAAAATGTTAGTGCATATCCTGACTGTATGTTTGTGCGTGTGAGAGATTATTGTCCTTTGATTTCTGGTTCAGTGATCTGCAGTAAGGGTGTGAATGGACATCATCCTCTGGGTCTTTGGTGGCTCAGGTTTCCAGCTAAAGCTATCGGAGCTGATAACCTCTGCCCCAAGCCTGGCCGTGAACAAACACAGACAAGCTGTTTCAGAGATGTACACATGCTGGATCGTATTTATCGAAAGTTGCTGCATGTCTTTTTTCCTTTCCTGTAAGCCCAAAACTGCTCGGTGGGGTGGCAATTGGTTTTGTTTTTAACCACTTTTTGTAAAAGGTGGTTAGAGTACATGTGGCACATACTGTACAAAAAGAGGAATTTGTCAGTCTACACACCACAAAGAGAGATCTACTTTTATTTTCATGCTTATCCAGCCTGCAGTGACAGATTACTGTTTAATGCCAACACTGTTTTCTTCTCGAATCAAGGATTATCTGCACAGGTTTTTTTTTAAAGTTTAAAATAGTTTAAATTTGAAGGGTTGTGTCAGTGCGTTGTTAAAGTTTTCCTCTGGGCTTTAGTACTAAAAACTTGTTTACACCTTCTTTTGAACACTATAAACTACTCACAGCTTAAAAAGGTTTTGCAAGTTAAACAATATTCCCATGAAGAACTTTTCCTTAAAAAAAAAAAAAAAGTTATATATATGTATTTAAACACTAATTGAGTAGGATTTAATCTTTGGTTATTCCTATTTAAATGTAGATTCTAGCGTGTGTTGTTTTATCAAACAAGCTCTGGAGTGCATGTAAACCCAACAAATTTTGAATTAGAGCTGGTCTAGATCATAGATTTGGACCATTAATTTCCTTCAAAACCATATTCAGATCGTAAATAAAGATATGCGAAAGAAAGTGTTAGACCTAAACATGAGAAATACAGTATTTATTATGCAAAACAGTATTATGTATGCAATGTAGTATTAGTAAAACTGTAACTGCTGTTTTAGCTTTTTTTCTACCCAGTAGAAGTTTAACCTTTCAGGTTTTAAGTTTGCTGGATGTTGCTGTTTGCTTAATTTCAGACATCATCATGTTATGAAAGTTGTATGCCAAGAGGCTTATTGTTCCACAGCAAAGATGACAAGATAATGCCTCTTTAAATCCTCACAACCTCATGCAACTCTTAAGTCAGCTCTTTGCAACATTTGGGGAATGGTGAGGCGACTGAGAATCAGATCAAAGTTTGACTCATCAATTACTGGACTCATAATTAAATTGATTATAAGCTTGAGGCTTCATCTCTTCAGTTTTTTTTCTTTCTCATTTAGTTTGTTATATTTCCCTCTTGCACTTTTGGAATATACTGTAGCTGAAGCTAAGTGTTCACTTAAAGTAACATTTATACACCCACTAAGACATCTAACCCTCTAATAGTTGAATCTTTATTTATTCTCTTTAACGAAAACAGCTGGAGAGACAAACCATGAACGTCCTCGTGAAAATTGGAAACAAGATTCAGCTACAATTAAAGACCTTTAACCCAAGTTTGATGTGTTTGGCCTTTCGTTAGAAGGGCGTTTGTTGTCGCTCATTGTGAATACATCATGAGCATATGAGCATGCCTTTCTGAACATTAAGCCACTCAACAAAAGAGCTGGGCCCCAGTGTAGGGGCTGAAAAAAGACAGAGACCTTTAGTATACGTTGTCTAAATCAGTAGGGGATGTTTCCCTCTGTTATTATGAACCCCGTGTGCCTGAATGTAAGGAAACACAAGAGAGTGCATCACTGCATTGCTTATTTCTCACCCTCTTTAGCTCCTGATTTTTTAAAGACCACTCACCATTATTCTGGTGGTCTTGTTAAATTTAAGTGCTGTAATACAATTCATCAAACTATTCTGTTTTGTTGCTTTGAACATACCATTCAAGATAAAGAATCAGGTCATATTTATCTCACATATTACTGTTTGTTATACATGGAGCAGCAAAATTAGTCATGGAGTACCACAAGGTTTAGTTCTTGGACCAATCTCTTTCCCTTTAAAACATGCTTCATTTAGCCAGATCCTTATTTGTTATTATCAAAACTGTTGTTTTTTTCTGCTTCTTAAACATAACACATAGGTTGTCTTTGTACCTCAACACTTCAGAAATTCAGTGTCAGTGTACAGTAGCTGCACTGTGTGACAGTACTGTGGCACTATTTTCATTAAAGAACCCCTTTTTTATTGTATACTATAAAAAACTATGAACGTAACGTTTCAGAAATTCAGTGTCAGTGTACAGTAGCTGCACTGTGTGACAGTACTGTGGCACTATTTTCATTAAAGAACCCCTTTTTTATTGTATACTATAAAAAACTATGAACGTAACGTTTCAGAATGATGCAGAAAAACGAGTTATTTATTTCTCCTAAGCTAGGACATTGTTTTTTATTGTGCTGTCCTTCTCAAGTCTAATTCTCCTGACTTAAATTCGAGTTATCGTTAAAACCAAACTGAACATTTTGTTTTTAAATGACAGTTGACACATTTTTACAACTTTTAAAAGAGATTTTTATAAATATAAAGGAAGGTGTCAAGCCAATTGCCTGTTGTTGTTCACCGTCACCCCTATTATCAGCATTGCGGTTGTTTCCACCTTAAAAGCACCTAAACCATGAAGAGTAGCGGATGTACTGACCCTAAGTAAAAGCAACATAAGGTGCGTAAAAATAAAAATAAATCAGAATTTTGATCTTCTTTCTTGTTTTCTGAATGTGGAAAAACTGTTAGCTGTTTGCCAACAAAAACTTTCCCTTGATCCCGGTTTGACAAAAAGCTTTGGAGTTGTGTTTTTAAGACTTAGAGTAAAAGCCACAACAGTGGCCTACTACCGTACACAAAAGCAAAAGCGTTCTTGTTAGTATTTTACCAAGCTGACCTGGTATAGAACAAATGTTTGTCGTAATCTCTAAGAAGGGTAGTCTGCTGCTGCAAGATACTGACATGAATGAGGAAGAACTGGGCATCAGCTGATAACAATGACTCGTTTTTCCACTCTGGGACTCACACGAGACTGCTTATCTTATCACGTTAATCCTGAAATACAAAATAAGTGCGGTAATCAGTGTTTGACACAATATATAAATTGTCTTGGATGCAGTTTTATTTACATATTGCACATTTTAATTCCTAAAACAATGTGACCATTGTGTTTTACATATAGGAGCAACATCGATTTTTGGTGTTTTTTTTGCATCTAAAACATTCATCACATGAAAGTCAAAGAAATATTTGCGTTGGCTTCTCTGCCAGCAGCTGTTATCAAACCCAGACGTCTGTAACAGGTCTGCTCTCTCCAAACAGTCCTCATCGATGACGTTGAATCAGTGCGTAAAGGCCGTCGGTCTGAGGGGCTGAAAAAGTACACCGACAACGCTGCTGAAGACAAGTGCTTCTCTATCATCTTTAAAGGACACAAGAAAAATCTCGACTTGATGGCATCTTCCAAAGAAGAAGCAGATCAGTGGGTCACCAGCTTGGAGAAGGTCATGAACAACATTCGCAACCTCAACCACAAGCAGAAGAGTGAACAGTATCCTTAAAGCAGCCTTTAAATGAGGTGTGCTGGCTGCACGTTGATTCTTCAGACTCTTTTATGTAAATTAAACCCTTACATCTGAATGCCAGTTGGATCATCAATTGCATGCGGAAAGCAGACAAGAACAAGGACAACAAGATGACACTAAAGGAGTTGAAGCACTTCCTGCGGCAGGTCAACGTTGAGGTTGACGACGACTACGCTGAGGATATTTTCAAGGTGAGCTGCTGTCACGCATGTCCTCATCAAAAACTCCAAAAATAACTAATTTGCTATTTATTTGATTGTTAAAAATAGGGATGCACCAATCCACATTTCTTACTTCCGATCCGATACTTAAATCTGTGTATCGACCGATACTTTTCCGATCCGATACTGTTAATAAAAGGTATATGAGGCTGTAATAATGAATATTTTGAAATGCGACTATTCTGTGACTACTGTCTTAACATTGTGTGATTTAAACCCAAGAAAACACTCTGGGTCGCACAACAAGAAACACATAAACTTCAACAGCACACAAGAGGCAGGTCTATATCACAGACGTCCTTCTCGCTCATGGTGCAGCTGGAAAACTAAAAAACCACTAAGCATTATGGGAAAGACAATACAGTCCACTCCGCTTAACCACCACGGGAGTGGATTTTGTTGTCTTTCCCATAATGCTTAGCTGTATTTTAGTCTAAAATACCACTAAGCATTAGTATTAGTAGCATTTTAGTCTAAAATACTGCTAAGCATTATGGGAAAGACAACAAAATCCACTCCCGTAGTGGTTAAGGGGAGTGGACTGTGTTGTCTTTCCCATAATGCTTAGCGTTTTTTTTAGTTTTCCAGCTGCACCATGAGCGAGAAGGACGTCTGTGATATAGACCTGCCTCTTGTGTGCTGTTAAAGTTTGGGTGTTTCCTGTTGTGAGGCCCAGAGTGTCTTCACAGGGTTGAACTCACACAATGTTAAGATGGCAGTCACAGAGTATGGCGGAACACATGTGCTCTTCGAAGCCAGATCGGAAATATCGGCAGGTTGGATAGGAAAATTCGATACTTAAATAGCCGATATCGATACTGAATCGGATCGGCCACATCCCTAGTTAAAAATTTCCAGTTTGATTAAATGTTTTGTTGTGTTTGCACAGAAATGCACCAAGTCAAATGCAAGTTACTTGGAGGGCGACGAGATAAAGCATTACTACAACCTGCTAACACAACGTGAGGAGATAGATGTGATATTTAAAAATTATGCTAAATCAGATGGTCAGATGAGCCTCAACGACTTCACAAACTTCCTGCTGAACGAGCAACGGGAGCAGGTGTCTGCAGAGCACACCCTCAAGCTGATTGAGAAATATGAGGTGGACGAAACAGGTAGGGTTTAGATCACAACTTTATTTTTCAGGCTACGAGGTTTCAGTAGTCTCCAGGTATTCATTATATGTGTTCTTCCTCTGGTTCTCCAAAAAGCAAAGAAGCAGAAGCGCATGACCAAAGACGGCTTCCTGATGTACCTGCAAAATGAGGATGGATCCATCTTGAACCCAGCTCACAAAAATATATATCAGGACATGAGTCAGCCCCTGAACCACTACTATATCTCATCCTCACACAACACTTACCTGATGGATGACCAACTCAAAGGGCCAAGCAGCACAGAAGCTTATATAAAGTAAGTATTTTTACATGTCGATGTATA
>JBBPBX010080708.1:0-16106 GCA_038048925.1 Garcialebias charrua | reverse complement strand
AGGGTTCATGTGTGTATCATGTCTGGTGTAGGATTGGAACCCAGGTGCAGAGAGACTTGAGTTGCTTGGACGTAAAATAAAATAAAAACTTGTTTATTTTAATAAACAAAACAAAAGCTGATGAAATACTCACAGGAAGATACATTCTAGAAGATATGAGGAAACCGGAACAAGACAATAAGCAGTACTGGGTCCCTTCTGTTAGCAGCTGGTTCATTTGTGCTGACAGGTGTTCATGGAGAGCAGTTGTTTCTTTAGCCAGTAGGTGTGGCTCACTTCAGGCCCAGGTGTAGTCCAGCTCCTCATTCGATCCTCAGGACCATATAAACAACACCTGGACTACAAAAACCACACCTGGACACGAGAAACTACATATGGATGATAGAAGAGACACCGGGACAATAAAAACCACACATGGAACATTTTAAAAAAACACCTGGGTCATAAAAAAATACATACCTGGACTATAGAAACCCCACATGGACCGTAAATATACAGCTGGACCACAGAAGCTACACACAGACCATAAAAAACTATGCCTAGAAACAATTCCAGAACCATATAAATGGCACCTGGAATCTAAAAAAGTTAACCCTGGTCCTCTGGACATTCAAAAAACAAAAAAACTGTAGAAACGTTTCGTCTTTTGTCCAAAATACTACTTCAGTCTGAGCTGCTGTATTCAGCTCAGTCTTATAAATAGCACCCTCTCACAGTGGATCAACCAGTTTGCTGATGACAGCTGAAACCAGCTGCTCACATGATCAAGGAGGACCATCAGCCTAACGATGGATCATTAGCACCCTGATGGTTGTTTGCTATTCACAGAGGGCTGAGTGATACTAGCAATAACAGCATTGTAAGAGGGGGACAGTTGAACCCGGAGGACGGTTTCTTTTCACAAAGATGGCCTCCTTTACTCCTCTCTCAAACCATCGTTCCTCTCTATCAAGGATGTGAACATCTTCATCCCTGAAAGAGTGACCTCTGACCTGGAGATGAGCACCTCAGACTGAAGAAGTCTTTTGGTGGAAAGACAAAACTTTTCTACATTTTTTTTTGTTGTTGTTGTTTGTTTTTCGAATGTCCAGAGGACCAGAATTAACTCTTTAATATTTTCTACCTAGATTGTTGAGCATGCACCAGGAGATATCCATCACTGTTCTGGCACACCTGTTGAACCAAACCCTGTCCTTGTGGATTCATTTATTCTAACTAAATCCTCCTGTTGTAGCAGGTTTCTGTCAGAAGAATAAATCAATATGATGATCATTATCAGTTCAGTAACTAACAGGGTTTTAGAGGAAAGGGACCTGATGTTCAATAATCCACATTTAATGATTTTGCTCTGGTAAAGTAACTATGTTTATTTTAATAATATTTTTATGGTTTATATTTTTAGAGCTATTTTTTTGTTTATTTAATTTGAGCCGTGGGCGAGTTGATACTGTTTCAAAGGGGGTGTGGATGGGTAACAGAGGAGAAGCAGCAGAGAGGTGTGGAGGACTACAACTCTGCCTCCTGGACTGGACCCTGGTTGTCTATAATTTAGAGAGTCAGAGTCAGAGTCAGAGAGAATTTATTGTCATTTGCACCGCATGTAGTACATGTGTTGAAAACGAGATTATGTACACAGGGTCCCAGTTACATCCAACAACAAATGCAAGAGAAAAACAATAATAACATCTAGGATTAACTAAGAGAGACATCAGCTAGTAATACACTAAGCCCTAATGTAGTAGAAAAACATCATTATAAACAGCAGCACGAACATGAGCAGATGGTCACAGATGAACGCAGCAACAAGAAACAGATCAGCATCAGCATGATGTGACATTTTGCAGTGTTTATTCTTATTATTTATTTATTCATGAGTCTGACAGCCTCAGGGTAGAAGCTGTTCCTCAGTCTAGTGGTTCTACATTTGATGCTCCTCAACCTCCGTCCTGAGGGGAGTGGTGCAAAGAGTGAGTGTGCTGGGTGAGTGAGGTCTTTCATGATGCAGGTGGCTCTTTTTCTGCATCTGGAGGTGTAAATGTCTGTGATGGTGGGGAGACTGACTCCCACAGACTTCTGTGCAGCCTTCACCACTCTCTGTAGAGCTTTCCTCTCTGCAACTGTGCAGCCTCCATGCCACACGTTGATGCTGGAGCACAGGACGCTCTCCACTGCACACCTGTAGAACGAGGTGAGGACTGAGCTTCTCAGACCGGCTCGTCTCAGCCGTCTGAGGAAGTAGAGTCTCTGATGACCTTTCTTTCTAGGGGATAAACAAAAGCAGCCATATTTCTAGAAAGAAGAGTGGCTCATCAAAAGTGGGTTGGATGCCATTTCTCCGCATAAGACCAGGTTTTCCCCCAAAAGAACTCAAGTTATCTATGTAGCCCACGTACGTCGTTGTCAGAACACCACCTGGACACCCATCAGTTAAATGACGACATATGGCTAAGACATGTCATCGCTGGTCAGGTTGGGGAGCGGGCCAGAGAAAACTACAGAGTCTGACATGGTTTTAGCAAAGTCACACATCGTAACAACATTAATTTTAGTGACCTCTGATTGAGGTCACTAATCAAGTGTCATTACTGCCAAAGTGAATAACAATCTTACTGTATTTAGCCTTAGCCTTAGTCAGCAGTTTCAGATGAGCTTCAATGTCGCCCGCTCTGGCCCCCGAAATGCATTTAACTATGGCCGCTGGAGTCCCTAAAGCCACGTTTCGGACTATGGAGCTGCCAATAACCAGGGTCTGCTTCTCTGCGGGTGTGTCACTGAGTGAGGAAAATTGATTAGAAAATTCCTTCGAGGAATCTTTTATCTTGAAAAACCAAACCGGAACTAGTAGCCGCTACCTCGGGCAGGTTGATGCGGACTTGAGCGAGTCGCTGGAAAATGGACAAGCTGTGAAGCCTGCAAAACGAAAGTCGAAAGTCGAAAGCTGAGAGAACTCGCTGCCCTCCCCCCTCCCCCCAGAGATCTCTGTGTGTGCGTTTGGATGGAGCCGAGCTGAGACATCTGCTGACTGTGCTTATCTGAATGTTACTCACGGACTTAATCTCCTTGCTTGTCATCAAACTGCAACATGTCTTGTCTCTTCGTGCTAAAGCTGGTAGTTTTTTGGACTTTATCATAGAGTGTCCTAAGACAAATTGTGATAGATTCTTTTTTGAATACCATGATTACCCGAGTGTTTGTTTGTTCCTTTTTCCATATCTGATTGTTGGTGGCGCGGTTTCATACTGCTGCGACTTTCCGTGTGTGCGTCCCTCTTCGGATGGTGCGTGCGCTAATTGCAGAACTTTGTACCTCGGTGCAAATTTGCCAAATAAAGATATATTCTATATTCTACATTCTAAAAACGTAGCTGTATGGACGATCTGTGCACGTTTCAGGTTGGCCCACTTTGCCTGAGCTAGGGACAGAGAATCTTTGCAAAAGGTAAAAAGTCGATGTTCATTAGCGACCGGAGTCTGGCGGATGCCGAACGAGGAGTGTGCCGTTTCTGGTTAAACACTTCAAGATAATAAACCCTCCTCTTTTCCTTCCAGTCTCTTTCCTTCTTCTCTTAAAACCTTATCCAATTCTGCCAGTAACATTAAGCTAAACGTGCCTGCAGATATAAGTAAATATATCATCTTATTACTTGTTTCTGTTGTTCACAATTAAATCTGCTGACGAGTAAATTATAGGAATTTGACCGATCGATCATTTGTACATGTTTGATGTTAAATTTATGATTTGTTAATAAATGATTCATCTCCTGGTGAGTCAAATATAAATTAACGTTTCATGCCTTTTACATATCTCATCATCTGGTCACAAATGTATTGTTTAAATCTGTGAAAAAAGAAGAGAATCCGTGAATTACTATTCTCATCGTGAACGAGTGTTGAATAAGTAATTAATTTAAGTAGACGCGTGTCAGTTAATTTGTCCCACGTCTTTTACATCTGGCCTGGGGTCGCAGCTGCTCGGGGTCTGCTGGAGAACTGCTAACAGGAGCTAGTCCCTACGGTTCTGTGCTGCCTAAGGGGACCTGGCTAGCTATTGGTTTTTCTACAGCGCGGAACTGGGCTTCCAGTTCAGACAGTCTCTCCTCCAAAACTACCACAACACTGCACTTGTTGCATGTATCATTACCACTAAAGGAGGCAGAGGAGTAGCTAAACATCTGACACAAGGAGCAAGGGCAAAAACCAATGCAGATATGTTCCTGTCTTTGATTTTTTTTTTTATACATCTACCTTATAATGTTTTTGCTACTTTTTCTTTTATTTTGTTTATTGTTTAATATATTTGTATCATTGACGTTCATCATTCTTTAGTTTGTAGCAGGTCGCTTTCGTAAATGAGCCCTCGAAGCTTAATAAGATTTACCTGACTAAATAAAGGTTGAATGAAAGGGAGGAAGCTCGGAGGGAAGAGCAGCCATGCTAAGCTAATGCTAGCAAGAGCTAGCAGATCCCAATAACCAATAAAAAACAAGAAGTGCTGAAAGGTGTTTTAAGTGTTCCAAGAGTAGAAAAGCAACTGTACTAAGTATGTTTGTGAAGTAGACTGAAAAACTACAGATAAATCCGTAAAACAAAAGACAACTCGAGCAAACAGTTCACTTGAGCTACCAACACACAAACAGGAAGTGACACAATACGTCTCACCGACGCCACGAACGTACAACGTCACTGAAATGAATGAAAACTACTCTGTGTTAACAATTCATTTAAGGAAATTAGGTCAACTTGTACTCCATTATCCAAGTCTATAGCAAAATAACAAGCCGACCCTAACTATAGTATTTATGAAAAAGTAAAGTGTTAATCCCAGTCTTCAAACTGGACAATGTGTCAGCCTCATGGACAGAAACTGGAAGTATGTTCCACAAGAGAGGAGCCTGACAACTGAAACATCTTCCTCCCATTCTGCTGCTGGAAACTCTAGGAACCACAAGTAAACCTGCAGTCTGACAGTGAAGTGCTCTGTTGGGAAAATATGGAACAATAAGATCTGTAATATAAGATGGAATACAATTTACGCCTGGGGTCACGGAAATGACACTAGGACCATAGAAATCCCACCTGGCCCACAGAAACTACACCCAGACCATAAAGCTTACACCTGGATCACAGGGGCGGCCGGCCAATAGGGGGCGCTAGGGCGCCGCCCCACTGGAACTTCTGGACCATTTTACATTGAAGACTTAAAAAAAAAAATGAAATAATAAAATACAAATATTTTTGAAATATATGCATATATGTTTTTAGTTGTGTAGGATAAATATTTTATGAGCAATGATGAGTTATATTGTTTGTTTCAAAAAACGTTTTCGGTTTGGTGACGTATTTCCTGTCCTGTGGGCGCATGGAACTCATCCATTGACTCTCGTTATAAATGGTGCATGCGCAGTTATTCCACAATGTTGCAAAACAATGTAAAGATGCTGGGCGCAGATTTCAGCACCCGACACGTCCAACGTGAGGCTGTACCCACGACCTACCGATCACGCGTGCTTCCGGTCGTTTATTTATTTATTTATTTATTTATTTATTTATTTATTTATTTATTTATTTATTTATTTATTATCTGGAAGATGAGCCATGCAGTGACAAGCAGGCTTGCTCTGGTAAGTTTTAGATCATTGAAAGCCCTTTATCTAATGTCTATTTGCATTTCTGACTGATATGCCTCTCAAATTTTAGTTGGCTGTTTGTGAAAAAAGCCTTCAGCTTTTATTCTAAAAGTAGCAACATAATAATTTTGTTGACTAATTATTTTCGTTATAATGTTCGTCAACGAACCTTTATTTCATGACAGAAACGACACAGTGAATTCTGTAAGAATAAAAATAGCTAAATCGATTGCAGTACTGTACAAAGTCAGAGACCTATTGAATGATAAAGCTCTGTATTTGTTGTATAACACAATCATTGTTCCACACTTAATCTATTGTATTGATGTTTGGGGGAAAGCGTGTAAAACAATCACAAAGCCTATTTTTGTATTACAGAAAAGAGCTGTAAGAATTATCACTAGAAAACATTACTGTCATCCATCAAGTACATTATTTTATCAACTGAAATTATTGAAGTTCCATGATTTGGTTGATTATAATATTTTATCAGTTATGTATAGGGCTCAAAATAATGAATTACCTTTAAATATCCAAATGAATTTTGTTAAAAGACAAAGTTGTTATAATCTTAAGGGGACAGAGATGTTTGTAAAACCACAATTCAGAACTAGTTTGAAGGGACGTTCTACCTCAATCCAGGGAATTAGATTATGGAATGGCTTGGAGAATGTAGTTAAAAATGCCAAGTCAATGTTTACATTTAAGAAAATGATCAAAAGGAATTTGTTGAAAAAATATATATGAATTAGCATAATGTGTATTGTATCAATTATTAGTTATGTATTAGTATTAGTATTAGAAAATTAGAAAGAGTTAGTCATTTTGTACTGCTGGTGAAAGATTATTATTGTTTAATCTGATTGTTTGAAAAAAGGGGCAGATATAATAAGATTTATTCTTCTTTCTGCTACCTTTCATTTTTTTACATTGTGTACGTATCATTAATGGGATTGTCTTGTATTGTGTTTCTTTTGTAAAAAAAAATGAACAAATTTAATAAACATAAACACAGTAACTAAATAAAGACAACGTGATATGATGAAAACTGTGACGAAATGAATTGACACTGTCGTCAACGAATAAAAACGAGACGAAAAGATTGACTGGGACGACATCCAATCAAAACTGTTTTCGTTTGGCGGAAGGTAGGGCCAAATTACAGAGGGATCCAATCAGAATGACTTTAGCCCAAGCAAATAGGCGGGACAACTAGTTAGCCGTCCAATCAGTGCTAAGCTCTTTGCAATGTAGCTGCGCAGCCAGCCAGCAGTGCACTGCTCACTGACAAATTTAATCTAAACCCGGGAAGAAGAACGGGATTACCTAAGCATATTTTTCCTCACATATGTAATTAGAAAATGTCAGGTTTAGGGAGAAAGAGGAGAACAGATGTATGGTCTCATTTTGCGTTTGACGTCGCTAAAAACAAGACGACGTGTAAACCGTGCGGGACGTCGATGTCGGGTAAAAATACAACTAATCTCAAACGACATCTGCAGACGAGTCACCCGGATCTCCATGCAAAGGTAAGCATTTAGGCAAACATTACTTCATTAAATAATGTCGTGTTTTTACTGCGAAAATAACTAGTTTTCTGTTAACGTTAGAGACAAAAAGATAGCAGTTAATAAAAACAAGAAAAATAATTTTAGTAACTACAGAGAATTGATGAAATTGATGAAAAGTTTTTACTATGTATAACTTAGTCGACTTAATTGACTGTAGATTTAGTCGACTAAATGTTTTCATTGATTTGTCAACTAAAATTAGACTAAAACAAAAAAATTCTGATGACTAAGTAATGACTAAAACTAAATGATGTTTTAGTCACATGACTAAGACTAAAACTAAATTAAAAATAGCTGTCAAAATTAACACTGAGTAGCAACTGGTGATTTTTTTTTTTTGGAGCTAACATGCTAATGCTAGCCTTTATCTAATGCTTATATTATTATATTACCATTCCTGACTGATATCCTCTCCACTTTTAGGTGCTCTGTTTGTGATAAAAGCCTTCAGCTGACTGTTTATTCTAAAAGTGGCAACTGGTGAGTTTGGTTTTTTCTTTGTTTGTTTGTGGAGTTAGGTTGCCAGCGCAGGTTATTGTACAGTATTGGACTCTGATGGCTACATTTATTTTAATTTGCTTATAAAAAATGATCAAACATTAATAATTTTATATACTAAATGTCACTTGTGGTGTTTTACTATTTCTTAACACTGTATTGATCTGGAGGATGAGAACAAAGCCTCTTGCAAGTAGAAATGCAGAAACGTTTTAATCTCACTTATTTTCCTTTCTATAATTTATATATAAATTATTTATATATATATTGTTTGTTCTTTGGTGTTTTAGTGAGTCAAATTGGCTCTTTTCATCCTGAGCATTTGATTATTCTGTTGACACCGTTCACTAGCCATTTTGTTGTCTGTGTCTCGTTCTTGTCCTCTCTCGCCCCAGAAGTTGAGGGTTGCCCATCCTCAGCCTGGTTCTGCTGGAGGTGTTCTCGAGTCATTCCTTCCCACTGTCACCAGTGTGTTGCCCAGGATGGGAGGCTGTGACAAAGGGAAGATTCAACCCAACTGCTTTGCTTTGCCTTAGAATTTTTTTACCAACCATATTTTTTTATATCTGTGATTGTTTTAGTTTTTGATACCTGAGATTACTTTTGTTGTTAGTTGGTACTACATGTACAAATTGAACTGAATTGTTTTACTGACTTTTTTTTTAATTGAACATTTAAATTTCAGGTAAAATGTTACATGCCCAAAATTTTCAGACTATTGTGGAAATGACTTATTGTGTTTGTTCTCACTTTTGACAAGCAGCTCCTCCCTATCTAGGTCAGCCCTCGTGTTCTGATCTCTGTGCTCTGCTTCATTGGATTCCATCACTGGAATAAATTATATGTGTAGTTTCTGTGTTTGTTGCCATGGATACCACGTGACGTTGGCATTTAAGTGCCAGTGAGAAGGGCTATCTCTGTTTCCCAGACCTAATGCTTGCCCAAACACAAAAAATCATTACTCCACTCCTAAAAGGGGAATAAAAACACACTCATTAATATTCCTAATTGGTATTCATCTTTGATTTCTTTTCCTCATCAAAGTACTCACAGATGTATATTTCATTTCATATCAAGACTGGGAGACATACGTATGAATATTTAGTTTGAAGTCAGACAGAGTACCACAGAAAATGAGTTTTACTCTTCTATGCATCTTTGTTACAGTAAGTGTTTATTTGCGTCACAATTTGTATTATCACACGTTGTTGCTCAAATATCTTGATCACATTTCATTTAGAAAGGAGTTCCAGCTGCGTATTGTGCCAGAAAACAATTATTCAAACAAAAGTACAAAGAGAAAATACAAACAGCCAAAAGGTTTTACACTGATGGAAACATCACCAGAAGGTTTTCTACCAAAAGCTAAGTAACACATTTTTAAAAGGCCTGAGCGCAACAAGATTTAACGGTAAATCAAACAGAACCAATGTTTTACAGTAACAACCTGTCTGGGTAATAACCACTTTGAAAAAAATACCTATTCATGTTTTTTGGTTAAAAGAATAGAATAGAATATATCTTTATTGGCATATTTGCACCAAGGTACAAAGTTTTGCAATTGGCGCACGCACCATCCTAAGAGGGACGTACGCACGGAAGCCGCAACAGTAATTAAATCGCGCCGCCAACAATCAGATATGGAAAAAGGAACATACAGTGGGATAATCATTGGTATTCAAAAAAGAATCTATCACATTTTGTCTTAGGACACTCTATGATAAAGTCGAAAAAACTCTACCAGCTTCAGCACGGATAAAGACAAAGACATGTTGCATTTGATGGCAAGCAGGGAGATAGTCCGTGAGTAATCATTTCAGATAAGCACAGTCTGCAGATGAGCTCAGCTCAGCTCCATCTGAATGCACACAGAGACCTCTGGGGGGAGGGGGGGCAGCGACAGTTTTCAACAGCTTTCGACTCCAGGAGAAGTTTCCAGTCAGCCTCTTTTCAAGGTTGCTCTGAGTCCCGATTAGATTAGTTGCTTTATTTATTTTCTAGGGCAGGCTACAGTGTACTTTGACTGCAGCCTTGAAGTCCAGGTGCTGTCTAGGTCCAAATCGCCGAATCATGTGAGGTTCCGAGCTACAAATCCCCATCTGTCCCCTGATGAGGTCGGCTGTAAACGAGTCCCAAAACGCACTGCAGGTCCGCGGCTGTCCACCACTGCTCCCATCGTGCGATTCAGCTCGTACAACAGCTGGGTCGTTGAGGTCACAGCCCGGATCAAAGATTCTTGTTGAGCAGGAAGTTTCGCCAGCGCGTTGATTGCTGCGGCAGTCTCCCTCAGCTTCCAGTAGCAGGAACCTCCGCCAACGCCAAAAAGCAGAGCAACTGCCACCAAAATTCCAATAACCCACAAATCTTCCACGTCTTCGACAGAAAGAACGGTCAGACACATTAACTTCCACTCGCCCCACGAGTCCATAATGTACCCCACCGCATGCGTGTCGAGGGGGCACGCCGGTTCTCCTGGTCCGGAGCGCTTCGTGAAAAAAATGTTATCGATAGAGGAAACAGCCCACGCAATTAAATCCATTTCAAATTGGTTCAAGTGAGCGCTGAAGAGTTACAGACGAGACAAAAATGCAAAAGCAGGGAAGAGGAAAACTTTAGGGCTGGAGAGGAGCAGAAAGAGAAGCGACCTGCTTCGCCAAGAGCCGGAAGAGAACCGGTAATTTGGATGATTTATCTTATAAAATGTATTCATAATAAAACAGATCACATCAAATGTTAAAATAAGGCATTTGACCATTTTTCTGATTTTATCCCAACACTTTGGTTCCAGGTTCTCCATTGGAGGTTCTTCTTCTGCACTCATGATGTCAGAGATCCACATAAACAAGCGGTATGTCGATAGTGGGATGGAGGGAGTAATTTAATTGACCACCAAATGCAATGGTGGAGCCAAAGGGTGGCCAATGGTTGCCTTGGCCACCATTAATCGTAGGTCAGTCCAATCATTTCAGGAAACAACCCTTTTAGGCAGAATTAATGGATCATTTCCTCAAATGGAAGGGGTGGCCGCTTTATGAATGACAGTGGTCATTCTGGATTTTGATGTGGCAATCCAATTATGGATGATGATTCTTCTGACTCCTAGAAGCAGCTACACACCAAAATGGAAGTCTGTCCTTGTTTTTCAAGCCATTCAGCTTGCAAGATGGATGGCGGCCATCTTTAATTTTGACCTGGCAACCTAAATTTTGAAACTTTTGACACCTAGATGTAGCCATACACCAAAATGGAAGTATGTCCTCATTTTTGTGATTGATTTTTTTTTCGCAGTGATTATTCTGGTTATTTATTCATGAGTCTAACAGTCTCAGGGTAGAAGCTGTTCCTCAGTCTAGTGGTTCTAAATTTGATGCTATTTAAATGTTTCATTCTCTCATCTAGTAAATGTTTGTTTCTACAATAGATCGAAAGTTTTCCACCATCAAGTGTTGGACAGGCTGATTTCAATATCCCTTCAAATAATGGACTAAATAACTCTGGATCTTGTAAAAAAAAAAAAAAAACTTGGGAGCTCTTAAAAATACTTTTTAATTGTATAATTTTTTGGCCTCCAATGCTTTTCACAGAGCTAAGTAATGTTCATACACATAAAAAATAAAAAGTAAGGATCAGAGTTTAAACCAATAGCAATTTTAGCCTCTTTTTGGGAGTGCTCAATCATCCCAAAATTTTAACTCAGCACCCCTGAAAAATAAAGAAACCATGGTTAGGATTTTGTAAGTTATCAAACCTTAGATTCACCAAAATATTGAACAGATTTGGAATAAATATGGAATAAATGAGGACAATCTTAAACGGGCAGTAAAATCTGATTTTTTTTTTAAGAGTTAGATTCTCAACGCCACCAGTCAATCAATCCAGTAGGCTCATTAGCAACTGACCAATCAGCGATCTTAATTTGTCCAGCAGGTAAACGCCCCTTACCTGCAGGAGCTCCACCCCCTTTTCCTCCAACATCATTGTCAGGGTTTTGATTTACGGACACTTTGCAGTCTGAGGGATTTCATCAAAAATCATCATCAGAAGATGATTAAACATTGTCATCGGGGAACATGTAGTTCAGTCAGTGTTACCCTGAGTGTTTAGAGCATGGAATAAAGTTTATTCAATTCATAAAACCTAAACTGAGTGTAGAAAAATGTAAATTAAAGCCCTGCAGCCGACCTCATTATAAACAGGAAGTACCACATGTTCCTCTGTAAGAAGGTAACTGCACGTAAGTCCTCAATGTTCTGTCATAATTACATTGTGTGCTCAAAGGTTAAATTAAAAGTTAGTGCTTGAAGCTAGTCGTGCTTTGTTTTGTGTGTTTTATATATGTTGCAACTTTTAGTCTTTGATTGTTGTGATCAGTTAACACTAAACTGATTTTGTACAAAGCGTTCATTTGGTCGTGTAATGTAAAGCAGAGCGCTACGTCTGTAGCATCTTAGCTAGCACGTCTGTATTGTGCACCGCTAGCTTAGCGCTACTTCTTGTTGTGTTGTGCTCTCTAAAATGGTTATTGAAGCAAGTGTTCGCCTATCTAGGTAAACATAGATGTTTTAAAACCTGTTAAAATGCACCAGAATGCAGGAAATGACATATACCTTATTTAAAAATTTCTAGGAAAATTAAACGATTAAACGATTTCTAAAAAATCAAAATTCTATGTGGAATATTTTCCCAAATCATTTATATAATAAATTAGGGATGGGAGTGGTGGCGCAGAGGTTAAGAAGGTGCGCTTGTGATCGGAAGATCGCCGGTTCAAGCCCCGGTACCGACAACATCAAAGATGTGGGTGGGATAAGTGAAGCGGTCACACTTGTCTCCACCCTCATCTGCCCCACTCTGGGCCCTTGAGCAAGGCCCTTAACCCACACCATCTGCTCCCCCGGGAACCCTAGATATCAGCTCTCTACTCCACACAGAGGGCTGTGGTTGCTCGGTGGTCTGTGGTTGTGTCAGGAAGGGCATCCGGCGTAAAAACAACTGCCAAATCTTTGTGCGACTAGATCGCTGTGGTGACCCCTAACGCAGGGAAAAAGCCGAAAGAAAAAAAAAAAAATTTATATAATAAATTAGGGGGATTTTTTTTTTTTTTTTATTGCATTGCCCTTTTGCAGTTGGAAAACTTCCAGTAAAATTAGCTAAATTTCATCAGCAGGTTCTTCTCTGTTGGGCTCTTTTCACAATTACTCTCCACATAATTGCATCATTTGGACAATGTTTATATACTGCATAAAAACAAATCGTTATATTTACATAATTGGGTTGAAAACAATATTAATTTGGTAATCCAATTACTCGACAGTAATGGTGAGTGGTATAATTATGAACAGTTTCTAAGTCACATTAATATAGATATTCCTCTGAGTGAATTTAATTTGGTCATGTGGTCTATTCCGATAAGCTTACAGTATTTAGCGCAAAACATACATCTTGATGAAGTGTACTTATTTGATTCAATTTCGATTGCATAAGAAATTTACAAATGGATTCATCAGAACTCATTTAGAGGCTTTATCAGTTCCCATATGTAAATATAGTTCCCATATGTAAATATAGATGGGATTATTTAAGCAAAAAAACATGGAATGAAATTTTTTTGTTACCTCATAAATATACTCAACAATAAGATCAAAAAAAATTTATTCAAAGTTGTACACAGATATTACCCAGTTAAAGATAACATTTGTCGATTCTTCTCTGATGTTAGTAACAACTGCTCTTTTTGTCAGAATGAAGGTGAGAGTATTGAACACTTGTTTGTAGAATGTCCTCATGTTGTATTATTTTGGTCAGATGTACAACGTTTCCTGACAACAAAAGTTAGAAAAAATATTGTTTTGTCTAAATTACAAATTTTGCTCATTTTCAACAATTCAAACTTCTCTTCAGAAGAGATATATTTAGTTAATCTTATTGTAATTTTAGCAAAATATTATGTCCACAAGATGAAATGGAGTGAAAAAAGCCCCTCATGGAATAATTTTGAAGAATCTGACTTAAAAACATACATTGCATCTATTGAAAAGCTTACTTTGAATAATCAGAAGCTTAGAAAAACAAGAACTATTTTCTCAAAATTTTATGTCTCATAATCAGACCCCTGTATGATATTGTTTATTGCATTGTTACTTATATCTTTATTTAATTTTTGCTTTTTGTTTTATTTTACTTTCTTGTAATGGACTCTGTTCTGTATGATATTTTTTGTACTATTGTCAAAATTTGGTTCAATAAAAAAAAAAGAAGAAAAAAAAAACATTTCCTGGGGAGGGCCCCCGGACTCCCTGTCAGTGTGTCCCTCACCGCCACACACACACATACACTTTACAATTGCTTCTGGCCACTGCGTTGTTCAAGCCAAGAACCATTGAGCCCACTCAGAGCAGATTCTAAAATTGACCCTGGTTTAATCTGGGGTCTAAGCCCGTTGTAGAGCGGGCATGACGTCATGCATTTAAATAGCCGCTGTAAACAAGGAAGACGGCATGTGAAGTGTTCATGTCATGTCTGTTGGACAGCAGAGACTTCAAACTTTATAAAAGTAGTGTTTTTATATTGATTTTGTTTTATATTTACTTCAAAATACAACCAGAAATATGACAGATAATGGTCGCCATATTGTTGTGCGTATTTTACGCACGTGGAGTGCAGTCAGTGGATGTTTTATGACCAAAAAGTGAATGAATTCAAAATGAAATCTCATATTTCCGATTTTCATGAACTCGCCACATTCATGAAGCAACCAATCAGAAAGCATGGCATCCATTTTCTCTCGTGACCGCAAAAAAACAGAAACGTGCAGTTTTGGCGATTGTGGAGGAACGAAGCACCGCTTACAGTTCGGACTTTTGCAGGTTTATTTATTTATTTATCATTATTTAGTGTGCATTCAGAATCTGTTGGAATCCTGGCAAAAACCAATGCAGATTTGTTCCTGTCTTTGATTTTATACGTCTACCTTATAATGTTTTGCTAGTTTTTTGATACTTTGCTTAAAAAAAAATGTATTTCTCTCTTTTTTTTTCTCTCTCTTTTTTTTCTATTGTTTATTGTTTATTGTTTAAGGAAATTCTATCACTGCTGTTCATCATTCTTTAGTTTTAGCAGGTCGCTTTCGTAAATGAGCCCATGAGGCTCAATAAGATTTACCTGACTAAATAAAGGTTGAATGAATGAATTAGTGTGTGTGCAGAGTTTGTAGTCGGTTTTTGGTCAGTTTGTCAGAATGAAAGGGAGAAAAAAACACAGAGAATTTGTGATGGAGATACTGTTTTGACACATATTGTAAATAGTTGTAAAAAAAACTTGTGGGAAATTGCCCACAATATGATGTAAAAATATGTATACTAATTCGTCTTTTACTAAGTTTGTACACAAGTTCTTAAAATTTACCAATGAAAGTTTCATTTTAGGCTATAGAAATGGTTCGTTCAATATTTTTGTGAATTTCATAGTAAACATATGAATATTTTTCCCACGCGGATTTTTAAAAAAATGTTTTTGTTGCTCCAATGTGATAAAGCATTTTGTCAAAATGAAACAAAAACTGTAAAATCATGAAGATTTGGTTGTGCTGAAAATAATGATACCAAACAAGGCAAGGTAAATAGTTTTTATGGTGAAAATATAAGGGTAAATTCAAAATTATACCAAAACGGCCATTTAGACGACCACCTTTTAGTGAAGTAGCAAACCAATGCAGGTAGAAGTTGTATTGATTTACCCTTTTTAGAGTCAGAATCCTACGATCACACAACTCAGGTCAGGTTGCAGATATAATTTAAATCATATACAACACATTTACAGGTTGTTACCATTATATTTTAAATACTTATGGTACTTTGGCAGTTATACTACACCTGCAGCTCCTCACATCCCAACAATGTCTCCATAAGCCAAAGTATAACTTTCATTTGTCCTGATGCATGCTCAATAATCCAGGTAGAAAATTTTAAAAAAGGTTATATCTGGTCCTCTGGACATTGAAAAAAAAAGTTTTGTTTGGTTTTTGAATGTCCAGAGGACCGGACTTAACTTTTTTAGAACTTTCATTTGGTTTTTAGTATTACTAAAGCGTGTTGCTGTCTGTTGCTGACTTGAACCTTTGATAAAATAGTTTATTTGAACAAGAAGGACTATAGTTCACATTGGCTTCAGACCACCAGAGAGTGCATGCGCGGTACATGGAGAACAATACATTTCATACATGTTGAAAGAGTCTCCTGGTTTTGGACTGACCCTGTATGTGATGTAAAAACCCTGAAATATTCAGTTAGTGTATTTACAGCCATGCATTTGTAATTTACACTTGAACAAAATGTGGTTTGATTTAAAACAGAGTCAACTCGTGAAGAAAACTCCTCATTTTTTGGTTGTTGTACGTGCTTCCATCTTGTTCC
>JBBPBX010080707.1:0-16106 GCA_038048925.1 Garcialebias charrua | reverse complement strand
ATTTTCATGTTTCTTTGAAACAATCAAACATGTCTGATCAGAGTCAGAGTGTCTTTATTGTCATTTGCACCGCATGTGGTACATGTGATGAAAACGAGATTATGTACACAGGGTCCCAGTTACATCCAACAACAAATGCAAAAGAAAAACAGTAATAACATCTAGAATTAACTAAGAAAAACATCATCTAGAAATACACTAAGCCCTAATGTAGTAGAAAAACGTCATTACAAACAGCAGCACGAACACGAGTCTGTATGAGCAGATGGTCACAGATGAACACAGCAACAAGAAAACAGATCAGCATCAGCATTGTGATATTTCACAGTGATTATTCTTATTGTTTATTTATTCATGAGTCCAACAGCCTCAGGGTAGAAGCTGTTCCTCAGTCTAGTGGTTCTACATTTGATGCTCCTCAACCTCCGTCCTGAGGGGAGTGGGGCAAAGAGTGTGTGTGCTGGGTGAGTGAGGTCTTTCATGATACAGGTGGCTCTTTTCCTGCATCTGGAGGTGTAAATGTCTGTGATGGTGGGGAGACTGACTCCAACAGACTTCTGTGCAGCCTTCACCACTCTCTGTAGAGCTTTCCTCTCTGCAACTGTGCAGCCTCCATGCCATACATTGATGCTGGAGCACAGGATGCTCTCCACTGCACACCTGTAGAAGGAGGTGAGGACTGGGCTGCTCAGACCAGCTCGTCTCAGCCGTCTGAGGAAGTAGAGTCTCTGATGACCTTTCTTGATCAGGCTGGTGGTGTTGTTGCTCCAGCTGAGGTTATCATTCATGTGTACACCCAAGTATTTGTAGCTGGAGACCACTTCCACTGCAGATCCACTTATGTTCAGTGGGGTGTGGGTGTGTATGTTCCTTCTGAAGTCCACAATCATCTCCTTTGTCTTCTTCACATTCATGTGAAGGTTATTCTCTTTGCACCAGCTCTCCAGATGTTCCACCTCCTGTCTGTAGCTGGACTCATCATTGTTTGTGATGCATCCCACCACCGCTGTATCATCTGCAAACTTAACAATATGACAGCCTGGAAGTGTGGCTGTACAATCATATGTGAGCAGAGTGAACAGAAGAGGGCTCAGCACACATCCTTGAGGAGAGCCAGTGCTGAGGGTTATGGTGGAGGAGGAGAAGTTGTGGATCTTCACGGACTGTGGTCTGTTTGTTAAGAAGTCTAAGACCCAGTTACAAATGGAGGGGCTTAGTCCAAGTGTGGATAGTTTGTCTATCAGAGTTTGGGGGATCATGGTGTTGAAGGCAGATGTGAAGTCCACAAAGAGCAGACGCACGTATGAGTCCTTCTGATCCAGGTGGGTGAGAGCAGTGTGGACCACAGAGGAGATGGCGTCCTCTGTTGATCGGTTCGCACGGTATGCATCCCTGATCATCCCCAGGTTCAATATTCTGCTTTCCATGATCCTAAAAACATTGGGCCTCATGCAAGAACATGTTCGTATTTCTATCCTAAATTTCTCTTACTTTTGTTCGTACGAAGCGCTCGTATGAACATGCCACGTCAGATTCAACAAACTCTTCTATCCTCAGGAAAAGTGTGTAAATGAGCTGCGTACTATGATGAATCCCACCTGTTCTATTCACCTGCGCGTGCACGCGGAGAGGTTATTTACATAATTCCCACCCCTCAAAACACCATATAAGGCTACGTTTCCTGCCTCAGAGGCAAAACGTGTTCGTTCATAAAATGACAGCGAAAAGTAAAAAGAAGAACTCTACCGGTGCGGAGATTGAAGTTCTGCTCTCTGAGGTCAAGAAAAGAAAATCTGTCCTTATTAGCAGCGTCACTCATGGGAGTAAATGACCAACTAAAGCCAAAGAATGTTTGTTTATAATAAATGTGGACCTTAAAATATACACGCGTCCTGGTGGCCCACTGGGTAAAGCATTGCACCGCTTATCGAGACCTCGTGGGTTCGATTACCACAAGGTATGACTATTTTTTTTCCCTTCTTTATTTAGATTATTTATTCATTCCAGATTAAAAAGACTTTATGCTTCATTTCTTGTTGTATTGTAAATAGTTTTCTTGTGTTTTTTAAATCTGGAATGAATTAAAAGGAGAAAAAAAAAACGTTGTCCCATGTGGGAATAGAACCCATAAGGTTAAGAACTGCGACGCAACGCTCAACTCATTAAGCTATCTGAAATCTATGACAGCAAAAGGAGAAGGTCAACCTAAAGGCTGCGTTACCAAAGTCTGCGTTACCTAGACAAATTAAACTTAAATTAATTCATAATTTAAGTTGGTTTCAGTTTGAGATCTTCATATTAATATTGTAGTGTTAGAAAACGGCATTGATAACAAATTGATTTTAATTTAAATACTTTAATCCGTTAGTCATTATTACATTTAAAATTATAATTCGACTTCAAACAGAACCTATTGTCAAAAACAATTGTGGTGCGTGACTTTTTTAAACTCTAAATATTTTCTAAATAACGAAATATGAAGTTATTAGTGGAGAAATTCCGTCTGGATGACAGCAGACTGACGCTCCTAAAATATACGACAGGTCCGGACCACTCGTAAATTTTGTTCGTATCTGAAAAAAATCGTAGGATACGAAAACATTGTTGAATGCCACAAATGATCCTAAATCACTCGTACGCACAGTTTAAGAACAAATCTGTGCGTACGAACGGTTCGTGCATGAGGCCCATTGTTTGCTCAATATTTACATAGAACATACACCGTTTTCAGCTACAGACACCACACTGCTTTAGAATGACTTAGTATAAAAAGTGCTGAAATGATGCAGGTAGGTTGCCACACTTATTTATTTTTATTCCAAATGTCTGAGAAATCATCATGAATTTTAGATTTGCTACAAGACATGAAGAAAGTCTTTTCAGGATAACTCTGTGTACAACTGTGGGGTGTCACTTCTTACAGAAGTGAATCACCAGAACCAGCTGAGTGTAATTTTTATTACTTTTTGGAAACTTCACCTGTCTGAGGTTTGAAATGATATTACAACCACAAAGGTCCAAAACAGAAATGTGATTCTTTATGATGATGATTTGATACTCAGCTCTTGAAATTACATTGAATGGTGGAAGACAATGTGATAAATTGTTAAGCAGATCTCAGTTGTTGCGGTTAATAACACATGTTCACCTTAAACAAAAACGTGTTTGTGAAACCAGTTTCACAATCTAAGCTCCACATTTCTAAAAAAGAAAAAAACTTTGTTTCTGTACCTGGAAAGAGGTGCTGAATCCCATTACTCTCCAGTGTTTTCAGAAGCTGAGCACAAACCCCTGAGATGGCAGAGATGGGGACTAGGTTGCTTTTAATGTCTCTGTGAATCAAATCCGGTTCAGCGAGCCACTGAGGCAGGACTCTGTGTACCTGTGGACAGAACAAGGCTTGGATGAAAAGAGTCTTGTATTTCTGAAGACCCCCTAGAACTTTCAGCACCTTCAGATCATTGTACCTTCTGAAGTGTCTTGCTCTCAAATCCACCAAGAACAGTAAATCCTGCAGGGGCAGACGTTTTCTCTGGGCTCTGTTTTGAAATGTCTTTTTCTGTCTCTTCCAGTTCTTGTCCTCCTTTGTTTTCCACCCCATCTCTTCTGCTCACCAAAGAAACAGCTTCAACTGACTTGCCTAAAAATCAGAGACCGACAAAGTGTCCAACATTATCAATACCGGTAGTATACTGTATGTGGGGTAGTTTGGCAGCAATATAATCAATCAATGTGCCTTTCCCAACACGGCATCGGACATCATCAGAAAGACACAAGAAAACAGCTTAATACATAAAAACTTTGCAGATTTCTCATTTTGAAACTACCAATGTCTTTAAATACCAAACATTTTTTCTAATTTGAGAAGCTACAGTAGATTTAGTTTTCACAATCAGACAGGTTTGTCAAAAACTCTGACCTCATACTGCCTACATGAATATTGGAATGTGGGTATAAATGAGGCGGCACGGTGGTGCAGTTAGTAGAGCTGCCACCTCTCAGCGAAAAGATTGCGAGTTCGAATCCCAGCTGGGAGCCTTTCTGGGTGGAGTTTGCATGTTCTCTCTGTGCATGTGTGGGTTTTCTCCGGGTACTCCAGTTTCCTCCCACAGACCAAAACATGCATGACAGGCTGATTGGTAACTCTAAATTGTCTCTAGGTGAGAGTGAGAGAGTGAATGGTTGTTTGTCTCCATGTGTCCCTGTGATGGACTGGAGACTTGTCCAGGGTGTCCCCTGCTTCTTGCACAGTGACTGCTGGACATGGACACCAGTGACCTCTACGACCCACAAAGGAAGAAGCGGAAAAAAATGACAAGATAAATGGATAATGGGTGGGTATAAAAAATAAAATAAAAAACAGCTGCCTATAGAGTGTGCATATAAAAGGAGATGTATGCTCTGTTTGTTTGTTTAAATGTAAAATGCATTGCAACAAGTTAAAGAACCAAAAAGTAATTATAAACTAGAAAATAAATTCTTATTGTTACACTAGTGCCCAGCATATTCTATCTGAAGCAGCAAAATTGATTCTCGTTGGCGTAGTTGTGTGACGAAAATTGTCATTTTGTTCTCAGAGTGGCGTTGCCCTCTCCTTCTCGACACAAGGCCCAGGTTGAACTTTTTCTCTAAGTATTGTGTGATTACCGTATTTTTCGGAGTATAGGCCGCACCTTTTTTTTAATCATTTTTTCATGGCCTGCGACCTATACACAGGTGCGACATATATATGGCTTTTTATCACTTTCGGCAAAACAAATTTTAAAATCCAGCTCATTTCACAATTACGTTCATTTATTAAGGAAAAGTTCAGCTCAGACATATATTTGCTATAATTTTTATCAAACAAATAATTGTTTTTAAGTGTTAATCTTCTTAAAAGCCTTGCTGTGTGCTCCTGTGGCAGACATTTGCAGCAGAGCTAAACGTAGGTGCGACCTATCTAGGGATTTTTCCAATCTATTGGTAATAATTGGACAATGCGACCTATACTCCGGTGCGACCTATACTCTGAAAAATACGGTAGAAGTTTCTGGGCATGTTCGTCAATGTGAAAATGCACTCGACATTCTGCTCTGCTGTACAACTTCTCAAGCGCATTACTTTAGCCAAATGGCCAAAAACTCCTGGCTGGAGATCATGCAGACATTGTGTATGGAGGAGTCTGTCTGCTGAAAGACTGGTGGGAAGAAACCTGTGTGGTGATGTACACTGCAGTGTGAGGAGTTAACCAAGTGCTCTGTGTCTGCGTCTCGTGGACTATAAAAGGTGTGTGCAAAAACAAATGTACCACAACCACGTGACCACAAGTCAACTGTCGACTGCTTGCATGTTTCACCTAGAAAGATTTCACAGTTTAACTGTTAAAAAGATACCATACACACCAATCATATGAGGCATCAACTGAAACAAGTGAGCAGACATAAGCATAATAACACACCTGGCTGTTTCTTCTTCTTCTTTTCTTTTGCATCAAAGTTGTCAGGGTCTGAATCATACAATGCTCCTGCTTCAGATTTCCTCTTTTTGTGCTGCATACGCTCATGACTACTGTCCTTGTCGTCTCCTAATTTCTTTTGAATATTCTGCTGCTTGGTTTGTTTTTCGTGCACAGATTCTTTCACCTCCGTTAAACTCTGTGTCTGCTTCTGTTTCACCTTCTGCTGCAGTTTAGCCAGCAACACCTGACTCTGAGATTCTTGTGAGATGGTTCCCTCTTCTTCTTCTTCTCCAAGATATCTATAAACAACCCAAATATTCAAAAATCAACCACACTTACAGTCATAAAATCTTATATTGATTTATGTAGAATAATGCAAGTATTTGCAAATAACAATTTACATACTGTTGACATACAGTCAATTTACGTTCATGAAATTTAGATTGTTTCCAGTTTGTTGCTCAATTTTGTTTGTTGCTCAATTTTCAGAATTTAATAAGCAGAAACATTACAAATTGCATACCGTTACATTATTATTGCTGTTGACACATTCTTTTTTTTCCCCACTTAAAAAACCCCACTACATCTTGGTTTCTGTTTTGACTTCATAGGAAATAACTAGGTTGCGATGATTAGATATGTCCAATCCTCATGTTGGGCGAGAGAGATAAACAAACTGACATAATAAATCAACAGTTGCTCTTTACCTGTTCACAAGAAACAGAGACATTTCAACTTCAGAACGAGACCCGCAAAAATATATATATATATATATATATATATAGTTGACGCCTGTTTGTTTATCCTTTTTCTAAATCACAAAGTGAAAAAAACAAATTTGCACATGTTTGACCGGCACAGATTTATTACGTCACTTTAAAAAAGTCGCATATTTTTTACATCATCTGGACGCATACAAATCACCATTAAATTTATTTTGCTAGTTCAGTTTTATTTTAATATATTACACATATTATTCCAATATAATCAAGTAAATATATAATATGAGCAATTTAAGCAACAAATAAAACAAATATAACTAAGTAGTAATGTATTTGTTTCCACCTCACCACCCCTTCCGTTTGGATCTGTCCAAGCGTCGACGTTACCCAATCAAAACGAAGCTTCAAACCATTTACGCGTCGCTGTTTTCGAAATGTTCAGTTGTTTTTCAGTCTTTTTACACATGATACAAGAGGACACAACATAAAAATGGCAAAAGAATCGGCTGTGAACGTTTGCCTTAGAATACGGCCTTTTGTTGCGAGGTAAGTTTCTAAAGGTTAGCTATCATACGAAGCTGAAGTTAGCTTCTGATTCCAGCTTCCGATTCGGCAAATGACTAAAGGGATATTACAACTAATTTTTCAGTACCTTGAGCGGGTTTAATCTGCTCTAGCTCAGAAACTACAACACCTAGACTCTTCAAACCAGGACTATATTAATCTAGACTAATAGAAGAATATATAAAACTTAGTTTGAGCTTTGTGAAACGTTTTTCTGATTTGTGAAACTTGACCAAAGTTAGTTTTTCATCATTCTTAGGCTACTGGACCATATTTGACCCGGTCTAGCTCAGAAACCACAAGACCTGGACTCTTCAAACCAGGACTATATTAATCTAGACTAATAGAAGAATATATAAAACTAAGTTTGAGCTTTGTGAAACGTTTTTCTGATTTGTGAAACTTGACCAAAGTTAGTTTTTCATCATTTTTCATCATTAGTCCTGGTTTGAAGAGTCCAGGTCTTGTGGTTTCTGAGCTGGACCGGGTCCAATGTGGTCCAGTAGCCTAAAAATGACGAAAAACTAACTTTGGTCAAGTTTCACAAATCAGAAAAACGTTTCACAAAGCTCAAACTTAGTTTTATATATTATTCTATTAGTCTAGATTAATTTAGTCCTGGTTTGAAGAGTCCAGGTCTTGTGGTTTCTGAGCTGGACTGGGTCCAATGTGGTCCAGTAGCCTAAAAATGATGAAAAACTAACTTTGGTCAAGTTTCACAAATCAGAAAAACGTTTCACAAAGCTCAAACTTAGTTTTATATATTCTTCTATTAGTCTAGAATAATATAGTCCTGGTTTGACGAGTCCAGGTGTTGTAGTTTTTGAGCTAGAGCAGATTAAACCCGCTCAAGGTACTGAAAAATTAGTTGTAATATCCCTTTAGTCATTTGCCGAATCGGAAGCTGGAATCGTAAGCTAACTTCAGCTTCGTAACAATAACTGATACAAATGTGTGTAAGCGGAACTTGTTGGCTTGAGTATGAAAGCTTAAGCTGACACTACAGTAATGCATTTATTATAACACCTGCTGCAATGTTTCCATTAGATATTGATGGATGTTGGACGTTGTCTATCACGGTACACTAAGATTCATAACTGGCTCAGAGTATATGCAGGGTCTTGAAAGTTATTAAAAGTTGATAAATCAATTTTGGGAAAATTAAGGGTCTTGAATTAAAAAGTCTTGAAAGTGAAGGAGATATTTCGACGGTGTTCGAAATGACCAGGCTCTCATGTAAAAAAGATCAAGATTTATTTGGATCAACACAGGTTACAGGTTAACAGAGTTACAGCATAAACAATCATTTGTGCACAAATTATTGTGAGCCATATTGAGCACTGACCTGTCCGACGCGCTGTTCTCAAAAAGTGCTCAAGATGTCTGTCCCTTCTTGGCAGTATAAAGTGCAGCTTTGGGCTTTTCTCGTTTCTCATTGGCTTAGGGCCTGATAAGGAGCCTTGGAGCTCCCTTGTTTATCTGTTTTACGGCCTTGGAGATTTTATGGCTGGTACTGAGGTCTACTCTGAAAACCAGCTCGCTCCTTTGTTCAGCATGTTTAAAATTGTCAGATCCATGTGTTTAGTGTATTATCTTTAATGTAAATTCCTGTAATTAATGTCCAGTTACACTAATTGATGACCAAGTGTGTGTTTGTTTTATAAGTGCTCAGCCTTAGTTTAAGAAAAGCCTGTGTCGGCCAAAGCAAACACAAAGTGCCTTTGTGCTGCCAAGAGCTGTTAACCCTCTCTTTGCTGGATCTAAAAGCGTGCATTATAATGTTGTTTAATTGCATAAACATTTGTAAAACCATTGTAAATACCTTGATTATAGAGCGCTTGTTATTAGTTTCAAGTAAGATTAACATATAGAACATCTAAATGTGTGTATATTCCTTCAAAAGCGATTTGATGAGGTATTATTTTTTTGCTGTTCTCGCTTTAAATAATATGACAGCAAAAAGTATGTATGACGAATATTTGTTTTCCTCACCGCGGATTATTCGGAAACCGCTTCGCACAAATTTAGGGTGTCAGGTTACAACCATAGATATTATATATAAACACTAGATACCTCACGGTGGGCAGAATCGCATCGCGCAGCGCCGCCATATTGGATGGGGGTTTCTACACAAGAGCCAACAGGAGTAAACACAGGGCGAGTTACTATGCCCGTATTTTGTGCATCTTATGGTTGCAATAACCAGCGCAGTGTTGAAAGTAGATCACATGGGATTACCTTTCACAAGTAAGATTGAACAATAGTTTTGATTATTTGATCATTTATATTTTGTCATCATTGCTGGATCTGAAGAGGAAGAACCTTAATGAGGAGCTGAAAGAAAGGCTTGACTTACATTCAGGTAAATACATTAATACTACAACTTAGAATTTTTGTTATGTTACATTTAAACTCTTTGTCAGACTTTAGGTATTTATTTCTAGGAAGCTTACTATGTAGTTTGATTTACAGATCAGAGCCTACAGTTACCTGAGGGATTCTCTGCATTTTCCCCTCCCTCATCCACATACACTGCAAAGGTGTAGTATATTTTTATTACATATTTTATACATATTGAGTAAAACACTTCAACCCCTAGGTATGATGTACAACAAACAGATGTAATAACTTAGAGCTTGCTATTTTCACTATTTTTGAAAGTTTTTATATCAAGAAGTCTTAAAGAAAGAAAGAAAGAAAGAGAATCAATATATCTATCAATCCATGGGTTAAAGCACATAAACCTTTATTTATTTGTTGTTCAGGTGGTTGCAGTCTGTGGATGCCAAACCTGGGCTCAACACAATGATGTTGGACATGTTGCAGAGGAGATGTGAAGAGGACCCTGTTAAATATGGCTCTGTGGTCCTCATGTTGGATGCCATGGCCATCAAGAAACATGTCCAGTATAATCCCTGTACCCAGAAAATGTCTGGATATGTGGATATGGGTGATGGCGTGGATGAGACTGATGTAGCCACGGAGGTGCTTGTTTTTATGGTGGTTGGTCTACAGGGTCATTGGAAAGCTCCAGTCGCCTATTACTGTACCTCACAAAGTCTCTATCACCAGACACACAAAAGGTCCTGGTTGTCCATGCTCTGGAGCTTCCTAGCCCCAATTGCAGGGAGGGTAGTGAAAGGACCTGGAGGGTTTAGATTACTTTTTCAGGTCTTATAAAAAAAGGTTAGTTCACAACTGTTTACATGCACAGCACTCAAAAATAATAAAAAAAATAGTTGCTGTAGCATTGTACACAAGACTCTGTATTGTATGCTGTGTTTGAGTGAGAGAGTAAAATAAATTCAAATGAACAATCAAACTAGTTTTTTTATTTAAAAATGTATATTATTATTATTATTAATATCCCATTATATTATTATGTATATTATTATTATTATTAATATCCCATGCCATATGTGTATCTTTGTTAAAGAGCATAAAACAAAGTATTTAAGCATGAAAGCACATACTTTTATTGAGTAGCAGTGTCACACGTCATAACCACATCTCTGACGTTTATAACAAACAAAACCGTGTGAAAATCGGGTAAGAATTCGTGAAGTTATGATTGTTTTTAGTGGAGCATACAGCTTCTTCAATACAAATAAATGCGCTGGGAGCGCGAAACACACCCATCCAAGATGGCGGCCGCACGGAATGTCCGCTCCAATAGGCTGCTCCAGTCCGTAGGGTATCTAGTGTTTATATATAATATCTATGGTTACAACAGCCTTTATGGCTAGGCCTATCTTGTGCGCATGCGTGGCTGCTTTATCTCAAGTTGAGTCTGTGTTTGAGTAAGTTGCCGCGAGACCGTGAGAACAATGGGTAAATGCAAGTTTTCTGACTCCTTGTTGGAGATGCCTGATTTTCAAGAATGGCTGAGGCCTGTCGCCGAGAATAACCGTGTTTATTTCTTAGTCGCCATTGTTCAACCAAGTTACTTTAAAATAGCTACGAGTCTTGTTGTAACCTAAGCTATATTTTCTTAAACCTAGTCGTGGTTCAGTTTCTTCTTTTGAACTTTTTTCTTTCCACTGTATCTCAGTTCTGTTGTAGGTTTGAGATTCACAGATTTACAGTAATTGAAAACCACAGCAGTTTTGTAAATCAAAGATTTGTTGCTTAATAAAACAAAGTGACGATAAGGACTTGAATTTATTTTGGAAGGTCTTTAAAAAGTCTTGAAAAGGTATTGAAATTAACTTCATTATTCCTGCATATACCCTGAGACCATCCCCCGCTGCAGAGGCAAAGCCCTTGCTGACGACCTAAACAGCTTCTATTAGATTTGAGAAGAACACATTCACACCTCTTCACAACCCCACAGCAGCACCTAACATCACACCTCCATCAACACCCCCTCTGTCTCTCCCTCCCCCCACCACTCAAGCTGCACTCCAGATATGGTATGTGAAGCTGATGTGAGCCGATTGTTTCAGGAACAAAAGATCAGAAATCACCAGGACCAGATGGTGTCTCACCTTCCTGTGGCTCCAATCTTCACAAATATTCAACAAATCTCTGGAGCTGTGTGAAGTTCCTTCCTGCTTCAAACGCTCCACCATCATTCCAGTCCCCAAGAAACCCTCCATCACAGGACTGAATGACTACAGGCCCATCGCCCTAACATCTGTGGTCATGAAGTCCTTTGAACGGCTGGTCCTGACCCACCTGAAGGACATCACTGGTCATCTGCTAGACCCCCTGCAGTTTGCCTACCGGGCAAATAGGTCAGTGGATGATGCAGTCAACATGGGACTGCATTTCATCCTGCAACATCTAGACCACCTGGGGACTTGTGCAAGAATCCTGTTTCTTGATTTCAGTTCAGCATTTAACATTTAACATGTTTAATTTGACAAGAAGTATAAACCAGCCTTTACAATGCTGTTATTGCTAGTATCACTCAGCCCTCTGTGAATAGCAAACAACCATCAGGGTGCTAACGATCCATCGTTAGGCTGATGTGATGGTCCTCCTTGATCATGTGAGCAGCTGGTTTTGGCTGTCGGCAGCAAACTGGTTGATCCACTGTGAGAGGGTGCTATTTATAGGACTGAGCTGAATACAGCATCTGTGGACGTCTTTCGATTGACAGATGAAACGTTTCTACAATTATTTTGCTTTGTTTTGTTTTGTTTTTTGATGTCTTAGCTTTTTTTAGAGGTTGTTCCAGTACTGCTCCCCACTGACAAGTCTAGGACTTGTCATCTCAGCAGCCAACAAAAGTCCAGTGATGACAGAATTATGGTTTATTCTTTCCAGCATTTGCTCCCAAAATTATGTTTCAAACAAGCACTGTATTTTAATATTCTTCTTCTTCTTTTTTTTTAACCAGGGAAGAATTGACTGCATTGGAGAACGCAGAGCCTCAGCTGTTTTGGAAAGCCGATCAAAAGTCAATTCATCAGGTTGATGATGGAAGCTCCAGCAAGAGTTTTAGTTTTGGTATGCTTTGTAGCGCTCATCGGCCTTTTAAAATGTTTTGTGATCCATTTGAGATGCTAACTTTAGTACCGGTAACTGAAGTATATTTTACAACTTTGTTTTTTGTTACAGACCGGGTGTTCACAGCTGAAGAGACAACCAGTCAGCTTTACCAGGCTGTTGGAAACCCTCTGGTTGTTTCCACGGTTGGAGGATATAATGGTATGTGTGATGAAAGGAGGATTTATGGAAATTCGTTATTTGCATATGCCACTAACTAGCTGCTTTTTTGTGTCCGTTTGCTTTGAAGGAACCATATTTGCTTATGGACAGACTTTATCTGGAAAGACCTTCACCATGATGGGCAGTGACCATAACCCCGGAGTCATTCCTATGGCTGTGGAAGATATCTTTAAAACTATTAAATCTGTAAGGATAGTTGAGCTTATTCGAAACATACTGCAATTTACTACACACATGCATATACATTTCTAAACAATTGCTCTTTTTTTAAATTATTTTTTATTTAAAGTTTCCAAATAAGGAGTTCCTTCTCAGAGTATCTTACATGGAGATCTACAATGAAACCGTGGCTGATCTGCTTGTTGACAGATGGAAGCGAAAACCTCTGGAAGTTAGAGAAACAATTAACGTAAGTGACTTTTGCTGTTTGTGGTCTGGATCTTCTTGAATCTGAGTTTCCAAGTTTAGTTTACCGTAAACGTTGAGGCTGCCCACATAGAGAAAAAAATTTCACCAGATGTTTTCAGGTTGTCAGTCATGTGTTGTATCCATCTCCAGTAAATGAAGATTTTTAAATGAGTTGCTCACTAAAATGTGCCGATTTCTTTTGTTTCATTAAATCTCGTTGAGTTTATGAACCATGCTTTGCTGTTGTGTGTGCAGAAAAACATCTATGTGGCTGATCTGACGGAGGAGCTGGTCACATCTACGTCACAAGTTCTCGCCTGGATCAGGAAAGGAGAAAGTAGGATTTGGTATTGTTTATGAAAACAAATGTTTTACGGCAGTAGCTGCTGAGTGCAAGTCACATCCACTTTGTTTTCTTCATAATGTACCTTTCTAGAAAGCCGTCAATACGCAAAGACAAAGATGAACCAGCGAAGCAGTCGCTCGCATGCCATATTTCGGATGGTAAGCAATGCCACCATTTTCATCTTCATTAGAGATTTGGGTAGTTCTCTTGTTTCAAACTTTTTTTAAATTAAATATTTTTAATATTATTAGATCATAGAAAGTCGGGAAAGAGGTGACCCAGCATCAGGAGACAATACTGATGGAGCCATTATTGTGTCTCATTTAGTAAGTTACTGGACTTGTTTTCTTTTTTTTTTACTTTCTGTTTCCACTTTCTCCTATTTCACATCCATATGATCGTTTGCTCTGTAAAAATTTGACCCCTGATGTTTGTCTTCTAGAATTTAGTGGATCTAGCTGGGTCTGAAAGAACAAGTCAAACAGGAGCTGAAGGTAAACTGAAATGATATACTGTACAGTTTTTAAAGCTGCAATACAAGCATGACTTACGGTAAATGTGATGCGAGTTTTATTTAAAGCACACTACAAAGCCTGGAATGTCATTTTTTCTCATTATTGCTGAGGCAGAATGAATGTTTAAAGTTGATCTATCTGTTATGCCTCTGAGCCAGTTATGGATACTGGGTGGCTTGTAGTGCTCCACTCAGAGCTGCTGATACTCCTGTGGTTCTGTACTGCCTTAAACCCAGCTCAGAAGTGTTGCTTGAAAAACAAACTGTCCAGACATGATTTATCCCTTTTTTGTGAAGCTTTGGAGTCTATTCAGTGAATGTAACTGCACTGTTTTTATTATCCTAGGCGCACGCTTCAAAGAAGGTTGCAATATAAATCGCAGTCTTTTCACACTTAGTCAAGTGATCAAGAAGCTAACCGATGAAAACCAGAAGTAAGTACCGTAGATTATAGATATTCAACACACTTCAGTTTTCTTTCCGTAACTTGTGATTCTTGCTCTTACCGTACTTTTCGGCATATAAGTCACTGTTTTTTTTTTACTAATTTGCATGTCCTGCGACTTAAACGGCAAAGCAACATATTTATGGATTTTTTTCCCATATTTTTAGACTCATTTTTGACTTGGATATGACCGTTTTTCATTTTGGCAAAAAAATTGTGCAGTACTACTTTTGTCCGCTAGGGGGACACTTCCAGAGAGTACACCGGCCGTTTCTAGCTCATGTGTCCGAAAAAAGCCTCCTCTGCTCGGACTGACTCTGTCGCTGCCCGGCCTCCTGCTCTGGAGGTAACTACCGGTACTATTAGCTGTGTTGTTAGCTGTGTTTTTTAGCAAGATAACTCATAAACCACACCACGGATTTTCTTGCAACTTACAGAGCGTAATTATTTAGAGGTCATTTACAAACTGTTAGCTGCAGAAGATGTTAAGTGCTAAAAAAAATCGCTCTTTAGCATGTTGTTAGCATTAGCTACCTAAACGGATACTATTTGCCTAATAACTCATAAACCACACCGTGGATTTTCTTGAAACTTACAGAGCGTAATCACTTGGTGGTCATTTACAAACTTAGCTGCAGAAGATGTTTAGAGCTAAAAAAGAAAAAATCACTCTTTTAGCGTAAACTGATACCTACTGTTTAGATAAACGGCTCTTAAACCACTCGACGGATATTTTTTAGGCTTACAGAGTGTAATTATATGGGTTTAATTTACAAACTGTTGACCTGTATAAGACATTTGAGATAAAACTCGATTTATTTAGAATTTATTTTCGTAGCGCACGCAACCATTTGGAAGACGTCAAACCGAAACAATTTAAATTCAGCAGATTTGACCATTTCGTGAATTGATTAAGGAACGGTTAAGCTCAGGAACTCTTGTGCTATAATGTCAGCTAAGAAATATATATTTTTTCAGCAAAGAAATAATTGTTTTTACCGTGTTATTCTTGTAAAGTCCTTCCTGCTGGCTCGCTTCTGTGGCCGTCATTTTCAGCAGGGCAAATGAGGCGCTGACGCGTCGCGTAGCGGTGACGCATAATAGAGGTGACTTATAGGGCGAAGCGATGTATTTATGGATTTTTCAAAATTATTGCCAATAATTGGACAAAGCGGCTTATACACAGAAGCAACTTTTACGCTGAAAAGTGTGGTAATTATGTTACATATTCTTCTATTCAAAAAGTTTGCTAGCCCAATACTGGTAGATATAAATGTGTTTTAAACCCTTCCCACACTCTTCTGATATTCCAAACAATGTTTATAAACTCTAAACGCTCTAAAAGAGCACATGATGTCATGATTTCTCTCTCTGTGCCTCTGCTGCTCTCAGCTACCTGCAAACGCTCTGGGCCACGCCCACTTCTTCGCTCTGCAGCTGTTCAGCTGCAGTAGGAAGTTTATCCTGCAGTAAGGCTACGTTCACACTGCAGGCAAATCCGACCCAAATCTTTTTTTTTGCCCCATCTGACCCATATCCGATTTTTTTACGAGAGTCTGAACGCACCAAATCCGATGTTTTCAAATCCGACCCAGGCCGTTTCAGCATGTGGTTTTAAATCAGATGTATATCTGATGTTTTCAAAGCGACTGCAGTCTGAACGCTCATGTGATTTACATCTGACTTTTTCAGAACACGTGCGGCTCATTTAATTGAGCCCGCGCGTGTTTGTACAGACACAAAGGGGACACGCAGCTCAGAGCGGGGTGGGGGCTAGCGGGGCAGCTCTCTGTAGCTAGAGCGGGGTGGGGGCTAGCGGGGGGGACAGCTCTCTGTACTTGCAGCGACGCACACACCACTCGCTTGCTTTCTTCTCAGTTTTTGCCTTTCATTTTTGGATGTTTAGCTCTCCCCGATTGGAGAACAACTTCAAAATTACGAACACACACTGAAAACTGTTGCGCGCGTCCATGTTTACTTCCTCAAACACA
>JBBPBX010080705.1:3848-16107 GCA_038048925.1 Garcialebias charrua | reverse complement strand
GTGGATCAGCATGCAGATATGATGAAAGTACTGTAACTGCGCTGTCTGTGTAAGAGAGCATGATCACAACTAGCAATTAGCATATTGTCTGCAGATCATTTGGTGTTCATAATCTAAAAGTCTGTTAGTTGTACTACACAATATATGTTGTTGATGCATACATCTCAACCTCTTTGGACGTTTACCTGTATAAAGGGCCTCAAAAATTATTAATTTTTGGAATAAAATCTGTAAAACTTGCGGTGGGGTGGACGAGTTTGCTGCGGACATGAGCCTGCAGTGAAGCAGGATGAAAGGAGAGCATAAAAAGTTCAAATTTTACTTCTAGCAGCAGAACAGGATGGAAGATGGCTGTTTGATGCTATTTTTTAAATCATCCTACATGCTTTGATATGTTAGATAAATTTGTCATTGTGTGATAAATGTGTTGAAAAGAATATCTGATTATTGTTTGAACTACATTATATGTTTTTATGCAGAGATGATGACTTTGGGGAAGGTCTCAGAAGTGAATTTGGGGAGACTCCCATTCAGGTTTTGGAAACAAGGTAAGTAAGGGGAAACCTTATTTATGTCAAGATTATTTTATGGTTTGCACTGCAACTAATATAACTGTGATCATAATATTATTACACAATTTTAAAATGTAGATGGTAAGGTTGTATGTCTCACCCCGGAATTACACTACATGCGTTACGGCTCCGCCCCGCTCCGGTCCGACCTCCGCAGCAAATACGCACCCATTATAATCAATGACAGAATTTACACTGGCTCCGCACGGCGGCGGCGAGCTGCGGAGAGCGGACGGCAGTCCGTCAAAATTAGAAATTTTTCTATTTCTGCCGGATGACGGAGCTGTGCCGGAGTCAACTTTTGAAGATTACGTCGCACCAACAGGAAAAGGAACGAGCACAACTTCCGTATTTACAAAATAAAATCACCACGGGCGGACTAATCCTAGCTCTATACGGATTTATTTGTACAAAAATGCTGTCAAACTATCATTTATGACTATTCTATGACTAAACTATTATATTTATGACTATGACTACACCTAATAACGCAATACAAAAATAAATAAATAAAAAAGTATTTTATTCTGAAATGTAAACATCACTTCCTGTTGCTCAAACCATGTAGCTCATTTACGAGAGAAGATCAAGGCAGCAGTCTCTCTACAGTTGTTCTCCTTCTTTCCACCGAATGAATTGTTTTGTTCTGACTTACTTATTTATCACTTGATTTATCGCGCGATCTCGCACGTGTCTTGGAGCGGCGCATCCAGGCGGACCTGAGCGGAGCGGAGGCAGTGGAAATTGGACTCGTTCAGCTGCGACCTGCGGACCGGAGCGGGGCGGAGCCGCGTGCAGTGTAATTCCGGGGTCATATTGTTTATGAAATGTATTTCCACCAGATATTACGGTAGGCAGAAACAAAAACCAAAGTGTAATAGTTGTTTTTATATAATCCATCCATCCATCCATCCATTTTCTTCCTCTTATCCGGGGTCGGGTCGCGGGGGTAGCAGCCTAAGTAGGGAGGCCCAGACTTTCCTCTCCCCAGCCACTTGGAGCAGCTCCTCCGGGGGAATCCCAAGGCGTTCCCTGGCCAGCCGAGAAACATAGTCCCTCCAGCGTGTCCTGGGTCTTTATTGTTATGGCTTTTCTGTGCTGCAATTTTAGTGGACATAAAATTAGAATAATACAGATGCACAATATTGACAATAAATATCTTTGAAGCTTATTTTTTTTATTATTTTATTTTTCTAACCGCGTCACAGAAAATGTACAACTTTATAAATTTAAGAATTTTTAAAAAGATGACTTAATTAAAATTCTGTGTTCATGTATAACATACACTTGCACTGAACGTACGTATTTTAGTGCGTGTTAAAAATATGATTTTGTCTATACTTTTGAGTTAGTCTCATTAACTTTTATTGAGAGAATTTATTGTACTGGTTCCCAAGTACATGTTTCTTTATTTCATGATCAAACTTGATTATTGTTGCTTTAATAAAATATGTAATGTGTTTCCTCAGTATCAATGTTAGTTTGTTTTTACGTTTATATTTTTTTTGTTTCAGTATGTCTTCGCTAGACATTACGACGACAATGATGAAAGTGACTTGTTATTGCATGTTCTCTCCGTGCATGCGTGGGTTTTCTCCGGGTTCTCCGGTTTCCTCCCACAGTCCAAAAACATGCATGTTAGACTGATTGGTAACTCTAAATTGACCCTAGGTGTGAGTGAGACAGGTCTCTCTTGTAAATGAGTCCCCGTGGCTCAACGAGGCTAGCCTGTATAAATAAAGGTTGAATGAATGAATGTTCTTCTTCCTCAGGTTGTCAGCGCTGTCCTGTTGATGATGATGGTGGTGGTGGTCCCACAGACAGCAGCAAAGCCACACAGGAAGTCCTTTGAAGGTTTAGCAGAAGAAACGGTCCCTCTGCGTTTGGACCCAAACAATTTAGTTCCCAGCCTAAAAGTCAGTTCTTTGGCCAGCGACTCCATCTCACCGTGGACCTACAAGTGAGGCTTCAGCTCCTCAGTGTGTTGTCCTTCATGAAGCTCAGAGTCCTGTTAACAGTTTTTTGTCTCCTCTCTGTCCTCAGCATCTCCAGGGATGACAACATGTTCCCTCATGCGCTGTCGCAGGCTCACTGTTTGCTCAAAACCTGCCTGGACCACCAAGGACTGGAGGACGGGGGCCTGGAGTCCCGTCCCATTCTGCATCAGGTGCTGGTTCTGAGGCGAGTCAAGACGCCAGGGCCAGGCACCGCCTGGAGTCCAAACTCATCTCAGTGGGTTGCACCTGCGTGAGACCGAAGGTGATCAACCAGCACTGAGGACTGACCCATGGAGACCAGATGAAGACCATCTCCACGCGGGGTGTCCTCCAAAGATCTGTGGCAGGGTGTGGCCTTGGGGCAATTTCAATCCCAAAAATCCTCAATTAAAAGAAAAGAACTTTTAAACGAGTTGATGAAGTTTATCAATGAACCTTAAATTTTTTATGTATATATACTGTATATATATATATTCATTCATTCATTCAACCTTTATTTAGTCAGGTAAATCTCATTGAGCCTCGAGGGCTCATTTACATAAGTGACCTGCTACTAACTAAAGAATGATGAACAGCAATGGTAGAATTTCTGTTCATCATTCTACATCATATATATATATATATATATATATATATATATATATATATATATATAATATATATATATAGATATATATAATATATATATATAGATATATAGATATATATATATATATAGATATATATATATATAGATATATAGATATATATATATATATAGATATATAGATATACAGTATATATATAGTATATATACTGTAGTTATAAATATAGTTATTTTTTTATATAGATACCTATATTTATAACTATATATATATATATATATATATATATATATATATATATATATATATATAGTATATATACATATAGATACCTATATTTATAACTATATATATATATATTATATATATACACAAATGAAAGAGTGGAGATCAGGTGGTTCTCTATGGACTTTAGATGTTTGGACAAGCTGACAATCTGGAGAAGCTGCACATATTTACTGACCTGACCCACTTAAGTGAAGACCAGATCAGTCACCTGGGCCCTGCTTGCTGTTCTGTTGCCCTGAAGGCTGCAGGTTTGGAAGAATTTGGAGTTAATTAAGTTCTGTTTAATTTCTGTCCAGTTTTATTAAAAAGTTATTTAAATCAAACTAAGTACACAACAGAGTATTTAACATCAGGGTGGATGCTCAGTGCTTTATTTATGGTTATTTAAGTCTGCGTTATGTAACGGTTTAGCAGGTCGCTTTCGTAAATGAGCCCATGAGGTTCAAAAGATTTACCTGACTAAATAAAGGTTGAATGAATGAATGTGTATTTATTGTCTAAATAAATAAATAAAAAATAAATAAATAAATAAAAAATATTTTGTCGCTGTGTTCTTTCAAATAGAAAATTATTTCACTGCATGTTCATGAAGAATAACCATGGTGAAAGACCATGGTGTGGTCACACCGAGAAGCGTTTTCAGCCTCCAAAACGCTCCTCACGCACGGAAGTGGACGCACTGCCCCCTGGTGTCCAAACTGTAGTGTTGCGGCGGCTTCGTGGCAGCGGCGTCGTGGGGGCGGGGTGTGGGAGGAGCGTCGTGATTCTCTTTCCGGTCTGATGTGTTGTTGTTGTCGTCGTCTGTTCTCAAAATGGCGGATGATGTGGAGGCAGCTTTAGTATGTTTGCTAGTGGCACGCCGAAGACGTGCAAGGCGCCGTGTCTGGGTTCACGAAACTATTCAGAGGCGTTCTGAATTCGGGGAGTTTCACCATTTAATCCAGGAGCTGCGCATGGACGAGCAGCGCTTTCAGCGGTACTTCCGTCTGACCCGTGCCCAGTTTGACGACCTGCTGTCTCGTGTTGTTGGTGCCCGCATCACCTACCAGGACACCAACTACAGGCGCGCGATCCCAGCTGAAGAACGCTTGGCCATCTGTCTCCGGTTGGTTGTTTGCAACAACAGATATAAATATAGCGCTAATATCTGTCTCTCTTTCTGTCATATGTAAAGAATAAGGTGGGGTAAGGTATTTAAACACTTACTGGTCCACCATTATTGTAGATGTGCAGTTATGAGCAGAGTTTAACTGCACAAACTGCCACCAAAGTGCGGGGTCTCAACTTTTTCAGAATAAATCAATAAATCTGTGATGTGATTAGCCAGAAATGTAATTTCACGCTTAGACTTCAATTTATATTGGTCTACCAGAAAATAGACCTTTTATTGAAACTATCACAAGAATTACATTAAACATTTGTATCGATATTAGCTCTGATTTAATAACTACGTTGACAAGAATTCAAATTAAAACAAACAGACAATTAAAACTTAACTGTTGGCACATTACTTGACAGATTAATTGCTTATGAAAAATAAGAAATAGGAGGAAGAAGATGAAAGCTAAGTTAACTGAAATTAATTATTTGAAACAACCAGAGTGGCACCCTCCCATACGGTTCAGCTGGGCTTCCCACACGTTCAGGACACAATCAACGCCTCGTTACCTGTTGACGATACGTCTTGGAGATAAGAGTTGAGGTTTGTGGACACTAACGGACTGTGTTGTCCAGTTCACGCCCAGATGACCTCCGCGCGTGTGAGCTGATTCAGACGAGTAAGAAGAACCGCTTCTCCCGGCAGGAACAGAGCCAGCTACTGGCTGCACTTTCAAAATAAAACTTCAGAAAACAAACTCTTTCAGAAATGAGTGTTGAGGCACAGCAAGGCTTTGCCGCGACTCTCAGCTGAGACGTGGGTCGAGTTGGCACAATGACCGGGCCGTCTATCAGCTTGGAGGAAAAACGTCCGTGCGTCTTCCCTTCTCCCCGAGAACTCAAAAACTCAGTGAGTGCTGAGAACTGAGTCCCAGCACGGAGACAAAACAAAAACCTGCAGGTGTGAAAACAGAGCACTCTCTGTTTAAGCACAGATGAATTGTTTTTAGAACGGACGGGAGACCGAAGATTAAGTTATGTCTAGAACTTCTCTTTCGTTCCAAAAACAGTTCAAACAAATAGACGGAGAATTGTTCCTTCAACTTTCGACACTTATTCTGCCTAGAGCAGACAGTTCAAAGCATGATCATTCTGAGATGTTCTCTTAACTTTGTCATATTTAAAATATACCAGTTTAGTAAAATCATCATTGAAATGACAAAAAATACTGTTTGATCAATTCTGAATTAACACACATTAAAGAGAAAGTTCAATCTGATTAATTAGTGTCCATTAATCCATAATAATTGTTAACCAATACAGGTAGTCCCCGATTTACGAGCGAGATCCGTTACAACGAGGCGCTCGTAAACTGGAAATCTCGTAATTTGGAACGGCCGCCACGCTTCTCGTAAGTCCGGAATTTCGCTCGTAAATTGGAACGGTTTTGCTAGCGCGACTACGAACACTCGTTTTTCATCGAAAAACTGCTTATGAGTGCATAAAAATGATCGGAAACGTGTGTCCACATGTTTAGCTAACGAACTGTGGTGAAAAAACACAGGAAAACTCAGTATTTTTTGCGTTTTTTCCAATAATTCGCCAGCTCGTAAGTCCGGAACCTCGTAGATCAGAGCGCTCGTAAATCGAGGACTACCTGTATAGAGTCCACTTGTCCTTGAGAAACTCCTTGAGAGTTTCAAGAAGGTGTAACACTGAGAGTTTCAGAGAGATGTGGAGAGGCCCATATCCCATACGGACATGAGAGTGCTGTATCCCTACACATATAATATATATATTATATATATATATATATATAAATACATATTCTTCTTTTCTATTTTGGGACAACAGATAAAAAGTGCCAATGTCTGTCTGTGTGTCTGTCTGTGTGTCTGTGTCACATATATATATATATATACACCGGTATAGAAATACATATTATTCTTTATACAGAAGAGTGTGTACATAAGTACATACATACAGTATTGTGTCTATCTGAGTGATGTTGGCCACACATCCTAGTGTGTATACATATAGAGGTGTGTGTGTGTGTGTGTGTGTGTGTGTAGGTTCTATTATGTGCATTACAGATGTTGTACGTTTAATGTCATGTCTGTAATAATTGTAATTACTCTTTCTCTATGCAGGTTTTTTGCTACTGGGGGCTCCTACAGGACCATAGCAAACAGCTTTCGTGTTGGAATACAGGTTCCGTATCATTGATGTTGGGGGGTATGGAAGAACCAGTGACGGCGGGGTCCTGGCCCACTCCATCTTTGGTCAGGCTCTGCGTGGAGAAGTGTGTGAAAGCCACTTGTGTTCTCCACAATTTCATCCGGGGTGACGACATACCAGCACACCGTGGAACGGAAGAACCCCTTCCTGGTGTCCAGAGAGTGGGAGCAAACTGTGCGGCAAGAGATGCAATTGTGGCCAGAGAGGCATTCATGAGATACTTCTCAGAAGAAGGAGCAGTGGCATGGCAGCTAACAGAGTAGTCATCCATCACCCCCACTGACCTAGCCTGGTTTAAACCAGACCCTTGTCCTTCACTTCGCTTTGGACTAGGGTCTGGCATCTCTGCCATAGACAACGATTTCTCCTGGAGATTTTTGAATGGACCAATCAGAGAACAGGAGGCAGAGTTTTGTTAGTTTAGTCTGGTGAGGTCCAGGCTATTCAGATAAATTGCTCAGAAACCACTCGGTGGATATTTTTTCTGCCACCAGTGTGTAATTATATGTCTTTAATTTACTGACTGTTGGCCTAGATGAAACATTTGAGATAAAATTCGATTTTTTATCATTTATTTTCGTAGCGCACCCGAGGCTGTTTGGAAAATATCAAACCGAAACTATTTAATATCCAGCAGATTTGACCATTTCGTGAATTGATTTAGGAACTGTTAAGCTCAGGAACACTTCTGATATAACGTCAGCGGTGAAATATATTTTTTCTCAGCAGAGAAATAATAGTTTTTTACCTTGTTTTGATGAAAATTCGTTCGTGGCGGCAGCCATTTTGAATGACGACGTCAGTCGACATCGTTCAAAACTCCGCCTTCTGCTCTCTGATTGCTCAGGAACACTTCTGATATAACGTCAGCTATGAAATATATTTTTTCTCAGCAGAGAAATAATAGTTTTTTACCTTGTTTTATTGAAAATTCCTTCGTGGCGGCAGCCATTTTGAATGACGACGTCAGTCGACGTCGTTCAAAACTCCGCCTTCTGCTCTCTGATTGGTCCGAACAAAAATCTACCGGAGAAATCCTTGTGGGTGGGTGCAGTCCCAGACTGTGCAGTGAAGGGAAATGAGAATTGAGCGGAGCTGTGCAGGAAGGCGAGGGCCAGGCTACCACTGACCTGCAACGGCTCTGTTACGTTCCACCAAATCACCTGCAGAGCCAAGTCATTCTGAACAGTTTCTTGTTATACTTATTACTTTTGTTTAATTTAGTTCTTTATATGACCAAGTACACGACGTTCATTGTGAACACTGTCGTATCCACATTTTCATTAGTTGAATGTGTATAATTGCATTAAAACTTACAGATGAAAATTGTGTGATAAATTTCTGTTCTGTCTTTCGGTTAGTTTTACTTAAGTATTCATACATAAACGACTATTAACAGAAACGCAACTGTTTCCGGTTTATGGTGATACCTTATATAACTTACATTTCATTATATAATCTCTAATAATTACTTTTTATTAAGTAAGTAAGAAAATGATTATCTGAAGTCGTACTGAACTAGTACTGTATTTGTTATTTGGGGAAACTTTTGTGCCAACATTTAATATTAACATAAAGGACCAAAAAATGAATAGCAGACTAAAATCAAAATTTTACAGAAATAGTATATTTCTGCCCTGTTCCACTGTATTCATATGAAATCATACAAATGCCAGAAAGTGCTAGTAACAAACCTGCAATATTAAAGCTATCTACATGAAATGTAAAGTTTCTTATGTAGATTTACACCAGCCAGCAAGTTTCTCCTACGCATGTAAAGACTTGCACACCAATTCTATGTACAAAACACATTTATTTAAAAGTAGAAAACCAGTGGTGGAGAAAGTACTCAAACACTGTACTTAAGTAAAAGTACAAATAAACAGACAAAAATGTACTCTAGTAAAAGTAGAAGTACCATATTAATGTTTTTACTTAAGTAGAAGTAAATAAGTACTTGATTTTAAAAATACTTAAAAGTATTAAAGTAAAAGTACTTGCTGAATGCATACTGTATGTATATTTTCTGTAATACATTAATAGTGTTGAGTCATTTTAATGAACAATGCTGCAGATAATACATGTTTTTATTGTGTTTACTCTGTGACACAGTTCACACTTGGACTTGTGATTCTGTGCGTCAGAATTTCAGGGATGACCTACAGAGTTAAATGACATTAAGCAAAATAAGAAAGATTATACCTGTGAAAGTTTTTATTTAACACAAACCAATGTGTCATTTTAACTGCAGTAAACACATTTAAGTAAAAGTTGTCTGACAGAAAAAAAGGAGCATTAGACACAACTAACAAAGGAACATCTGATCATTTCAACTGCAGTTTGTCATCAACTCTAGTTAAAATACTGTCAAGTCAACCTTGTAATGGGTCAATAGTGAACAATATTTTACCTTCCTGACACCATTTTCAAAACTTGGACCTGAGTGTTGAGTCATTTGGAGACATCTCTTGTCTCCTAACATCATGAACTGACACATTTTAATATTGCAGCAAGAATTTCTTGTTCAAGTTCAGAAGAAGTTGGTTTTCAAAGTTTTTTGAGTCCAGTCTGGCTCTTTTGGGAGAGAGAATCTGTCTGAACAGAATCTGACTGAACAGTCTTTCAATAGTCTTTCAGTAATATTAAAATAGTCTTTGAATAATGTTTCAATAAGGCCATGGGTGTTGGTGTATTTTCTGGCAGAATCTCTGTGGTGGAATCCATTTTGAGTGTGTTAGTGGTGCTGTGGGTGCTCCCAGCTCAATGTATATACTAGAATATATGTCATTGATTCAGCTCTTCTTGAAGGCGGGTGTAATGTTACCTGTCCACTTTGCAGTGATTCAATGGACCAACTCCCCTCTTGACATCATTTCAAACTAACGACAAATCAAAAAGCTGCAACGTGAATGTAACTTGTAACTCAACACATTATAGAAATGTAGTGTAGTAGAAAGTACAGATACTTCATGTAAAATGTAGTGGAGTAAAAGTAAAAAGTACCCATGTTTAACTCTACTTAAGTAAAGTACAGATACATGAAAAATGTACTTAAGTACAGTAACAAAGTATTTGTACTTAGTTACATCCCACCACTGTAGAAAACACATTTATTTAAAAGTAGAAAACATTGCTATCTAAAAAAAAAAACATTTATTTAAAAGTAGAAAACATTGCTATCTAAAAAAAACAAATTATATATCCATATATATCCATATATATATACAAAGTGTATATGTGTGTATATATATATGTGTGTATATATATATATATATATATATATATATATATATCTATATATATATATATACAAAGTATATATATGTGTGTATATATATGTGTGTATATATATATATACTGTATATATACACAAAGTGTATATATATATGTATATACAAAGTGTATATGTATATATATATATATATTAGCCTTCCTGGGATGTCACTGGACCCACTCTGTCGCCAGTGGACTCCTCATAAACCATGGTGTAGATTTTATATTGAAGTCTCTCACGCTGTAATGCAGGCATACGTTTCAGGGGAGCTACCAACGACATCACAAAACGCTCTACTTCGCAGGCGGGAGGTGGTGGTGGGGGCAGTGTGGCAGCCATATCTTTTCTTGTATTCAAGAATTGAAGGACCTCACGTTCAAAATCCTTCCGCTGCATGGGTCCCTGCTCCCTACGGGGTCTCTTCTGCGCTGATCCTGTAAAGAACACAGTACATGTGTTGAATGTTAGATGAGCTTTCAATTAATTGTTCTTATGAGTTTACATATGTTCTGTGTGTGTGGGTGTGTTTTGAAGTGGGGGAGATTTTGCCACCACTGGATCAGTTGTGTGTGTATTTGTGTCTGTGGTTTTTTGACACTAAATCTACAGAAAAAGCACGATGAGAGTCACACCTGGGGCAGACGAAGGTGCTGGCATCACAGACGTGGTGGATGATGTGACAGGAGAAGTAGTTCTCACTGGAGATACGGTTTGAGACAGCTCCAACACACCTGCGTCAATAGTTTCTGTGAATCAAATAACAAATAAACAATTTATTTATTAGTCCCGGAGACTCTTCCACCTCTTCTTGCATGTTTCCACTAAACAAAGGCATTGAAAAACGTTAAATGTGTTGGCTATACTTTGTGATAGCTGAAATCATTCTTATTTTTATCCAATTTGTGATGTAGTTTGAAGGTTATGATTGTTTGAACAAACTGTGAAATAAGGGGCAGATATAATAGGATTTCATCTTCTTTGTGCTCCATTTATTTTATCCGACTTGTATTCTTGTATCTGATGAAACTGTCTTGTATTGTTCTTTTATAATGAATGAACAAACATCAAATCAAAACGGCTAGCAGAGCTTAAACTGGCTAAACGTGAAACGTTCACCATTAAAAACTTACCCGGTAAACCGACTTCATCACTGACACTCCGCCAGGCAACGAGCTTTTTATTTCTGTCTCTGTAGAGGACATTTGACTGGTCGTAAAGGACTGGATGGGTACACACAGCAACGATGAGTTTCTCCTCCATTGTACACAACTTCGCGCTTTCTATCTGTCCAACAAACAATGCGTCACACAGTTGCGCATGCGCACAACCGTCCCCTCGTTCCGCGTCACATAGCTCCACCCCGACTCTCCCTGATTGGTTGACACACCAACCAATCAGGTAGATTTGAGCGGCGTTTGAACGTTTGAACCGCGAAAACTTCAGCTCAGCTGAAGCGGAACTTGGAAGCCGACGCCGGTTCACGTACACGGAAAAACGCTCCTCAGAACGCGCAACACGCACGCGACCTGACGCCAGACGCCAGGAGGTGCCTAGGTGCGTCCACCATTGACTTTACATGGAAGCTGGAAGCTTGGAGGTCAAAACGCTGCTCTGTGTGAACACACCATTAGACAAAGCAACAGTACTGTTCATCCAATCATCATTTTAATGTTTGCATGAAAACATGGTGACTATGAGAACATCCTGTTTTCCTGGGTTCCTCTTCTTCGGACGTAGAAGTACACCTCTGGGTGTAAAATCCTCATCGGAAGCCCATCGACAATGTTTCAAAACTAGATGCATAACACAGATAAAATGTAACACAAAGTAAGAGCTACACATAACTTATTGAAAGGGTTATACATAATTTACGATACTTTATTACAAATACGCAAAGATTTGAGAAGCAAATAGTCTATCCTTACCGGTGTTTTGACTGCGCCGACGCCATTACAACTGTGTTTACAAGCATGCGCGTTCACGAGACAGCCAAGCTGTGGAGGAGGAGCTAAGGAGGCGGAGTTGCAGGTCACCCAGAGTGCAAGGGGGAGGAGGGAGAACGGTCTCTGTTCAAAATTTTTCTAAGTTTCAGGGCTTTGCAGAAATCGCAGATAGTACCTTTAAGTATTAATGTTGATAAACTGGTACAGAACAGTCTAGCTAACGCTTCACAATGGCAAAAAAATGTATTTTCATCAACTTACCGGA
>JBBPBX010080703.1:0-16107 GCA_038048925.1 Garcialebias charrua | reverse complement strand
GGTGCAAATGACAATAAATTCTCTCTGACTCTGATAAGTGGTTACAATAACTTAGGATAATCGTTATTATTATTTTGTTTTGCATACGAGACTCTGAACTTTTTGCAAGAGTATGCTTTGGGTAATTTAAATGACTATAATAACTTTTATTGTTATTTTTTATTTTATTTTATTTTTCTTGGACCATAAGTGTGCTTTGGCTGTTCTAACTGGTTACATTGACTCTTTACTTAATCTTGATGGACCAAATGTTTTATTATTATTTAATTTTGCTAGACCACACGGATTTCACCTTAATTTACATTACAAACAAAAGTGAATCTGGACTTTCTCCAAACTTTGCTCTGAATGATCTAATCGGTTATACAGTATTTACTTTCTATTTAATTTTGTTGGATTGAGTGGATTGATTTTTTATTTTATTTTTTGGATATAATTTATTGCTGAATATCTATGACTATGAACTTTTGCTTCGGGTGATCTATAAGAACTTTATATGATCTAGCTGATTATAATAACTAAGTACAGTATTTTTCATTTTGTCCCCCCCCCCTTTTTTTTATATTTTTATTTTATTTTTTATTTTTTATTTTTTTATTATTATTATTATTTTTTTTATATATATATAATTTATTGCCGAATATCTATGACTATGAACTTTTTGCTTCGGGTGATCTAATCGGCTATAACAACTTTATATGATCTAGCTGATTATAATAACTAAGTACAGTACTTTTCATTTTGTCCCCCTCACCCCACCCTTTTTTATTTTTTTTTATTTCTCAAGCTTGACTATGTGGTTTTCATTTTAATTTTACTATCAAAAAGGTTTCAACTAATATGAGTGATTATTGTTAAAGGTCATAGGCTCTTCACGGGTCAATAGGAGATGGTGTATCGGAAGGTTCAGGAGTTAGAAGAGGACCTGCAGTCTGCCCATGTTTTGGGGACAGGCATAGGTTATATTTGGTTTGGGGTTGAAGAGAGAATTTTATTTATTGTTACTAATGTTTTATTATTTTGTTTGCTTACTATTAATTTTTGGGTTATTTTTGTTTTGTTATCAACAGACGTGGGGGTGTGCTTTTCCTGCTTTTCGTTTCTGAAATGGTTATATGTTACACAACGCTGATAATGTCAGGGCAGATATAGCTGTAAGTTCGACACGTTTTATAACCTGGAATGTGAAAGGGATGAATGGACCCAACAAGAGAGCTAGGATTTTTTCTCATTTAAAGAGGCTAAATGCAGAGATAATATTTTTACAAGAAACTCATTTAAAGTTGGCGGATCATGGTAGACTTAAGAAGAACTGGATTGGACAGAGTTATCATTCTAACTTTAATAACAAAGCACGCGGGGCAGCCATTCTGATCCACAAAAAAGTATTGTTCACGTCATACCAGACCATCTCTGACCCCCAAGGACGATTTGTAATAGTATCTGGGTTACTATTTAATACTCCAGTAATCCTAGCTAGCGTTTATGCACCAAATTGGGATGATGTTAGTTTTATACGAAAACTGACTTCTCTCTTTCCTGACCTAAACAGGCATAGTCTTATTTTATCAGGTGACTTTAACATGGTTATGGACCCAGCTTTGGACCGCTCTAGTCCAAAAACTTTGACACGCTCCAAAATGTCTATTGCTCTAGGTGACTTTGCTGAGAAGGTGGGCTGGGTGGATCCTTGGAGGTTCTTTAACCCACATAAAAAGGAATTCTCCTACTTTTCACATGTTCACCACACATATAGTCGCATTGATTTTTTCTTCATCGATAAGACACTCCTCCCTTTTACTAAGAGAACTGAATACCATACAATCATTGAATCAGACCACGCGCCGGTTTCCCTGGATATCTCATTCTCTCAAAATGTCACACAATCAAGGATCTGGAGATTAGACACATCCCTATTATCAGATATAGATTTCTGTGAATTCATTGGTAAAGAAATTGATGAGTTTCTATACTTTAATAGATCTGATTCAATATCACCATCTACGTTATGGGAAACACTTAAAGTGGTTATAAGAGGGAAAATCATTTCTTATTCTGTCTCACGTAATAGGGAAAGAAAACAAAAAACGAAAGATCTCCTTGAATCAATAAAACAAATTGATTTGCAATACTCTACTACTCCAACACCTGAGCTATATAAAGATAGGATTACACTGAAAACAGAATATGACTTATTGTCAACAGAAATGACTGAAAAACATCAACTTTGACTGAAAGGACAATATTACGAACATGGAGATAAAGCAGGCCGCCTTTTGGCTTATCAACTTAAATGTAAATCAACAGTGGTGGGCGCCAGACCGCTAGGGAGCGCTAAAGCGCTAATCCGCTTACAGTGGACCTAAACTTTTTGTCAGCGTTTTTGTGGATTGACTAACTTTTATAATTCATAAGCGGATTTGTGCTATTTTTATTTAAAATGCAGTACCGCTAATAACTAATTATCTATCAGTAAAAACCAATAAACTTATTTACAAGCTCTTATGCTGCTTGTTTTACCTTTTTCCCCACCGTAAGAGCAGAGAGGAGGAAGGGTTGGAGGGGGGAGGGGGGGCAGAGCGGAGAACAGACTCGGATCTACCATGTAGGTAAATGATGCCGTTGCCTGGGGATCCCATCAGCATGGGGCCCCGGCCCCGCCGCGCCCCGGCCAGTCACCTACATTCCTAACATTGATCCTGCTTGTTAATCTACATTTAACATAAAAATAATTATAGTTACGATGAAAACGATCATTAAATACGCAATAAAAAAAACGGTCGATTTCTTTATCCCCCTACTAAAAATGGACTATTCCATCTTGACATCTTCCGGGTCATAGTTGAACTCAGGGGCTAATTCTGTGGCTAGCTGGATGCGCTCGGTCTCTTCATAAATCCGTAAAGAACCCCGCTGTTTCAAGCCAAATTAACGTGGCCGGATGATTTTATTGTGTGTTTTGTGATGACCATTCGACGGTGAGTCGTTATTTTTATGTATTTTAGTTACTTTTCATTAAATCTGTTGACTACCTATAGACGCTAACTCTTGTGTCCAGCTGGTTGGTTTTGCTGGGTTTCTTGGATAAATCCGTAGAGAACCCCGCTGTTTCAAGCCAAATTAACGTGGCCGGATGATTTTATTGTGTGTTTTGTGATGACCATTCGACGGTGACTCGTTATTTTTATGTATTTTAGTTACTTTTCATTAAATCTGTTGACTACCTATAGACGCTAACTCTGTGTGTCCAGCTGGTTGGTTTTGCTGGGTTTCTTGGATAAATCCGTAGAGAACCCCGCTGTTTCAAGCCAAATTAACGTGGCCGGAGTATTTTATTGTGTGTTTTGTGTCGACCATTCGACGGTGACTCGTTAGTTTTATGTATTTGGGTTACTTATGTATAAATGCGGTGGCGACACACCCGTGTATTTGAGATTTAAAAGTGTTTTTTTAGGGATTAAAAGTTCATTCTATTTTTTGTTAATTTCGTGGCCGAATAGAATATATATACGTAAAGTATTAAATAAATCCTTTGATTTTTGTAATTTCATCCTTTTAGGATCATTTTTGTTACTTTTCAGTTGGCAGTGTAGTGCAAATTTTGCATAACGCTGCCGGCTATATATAAATATATATATAATATATAAATATATAAATAGCGGATTAGATTAGCTTCCCCTAATTTTCATAAGACATTTGTGCTTTTGAAATTGTGGACCTAAAAAAATTAATAAGCGTTTTAGAAATTGTGGAACTAATTTTTTATTTAGCGTTGCCCACCTTTGTAAATCAATGTCCCGTCTTATACCGCAGATACGCAACACTTCAAATTCCTTGACTGTAGACCCAATAGAGATAAACAACGCCTTCAGAGATTTCTATTCTAAGTTATATACTTCTTCCTCTCCACAAGATGTATCTAAAATGATATCCTTTTTGGATAACATTGATATACCTCAAGTAGAAACAGAAGTCAAAGATAGCCTTGAAGAGGCCATAAAACTACAAGAGATCTCTGACTCCATTCATAAAATGCAGAGTGGCAAATCACCTGGACCAGATGGTTTCACTGTTGAATTTTATAAGAAGTTTTCTTCCCAACTCGCTCCCTTACTACTGGAGATGTTTATTCACTCCTTCAGTCAGAACCATCTACCACAAACTTTAACGGAGGCTTCTATTTCACTTCTTTTAAAACCTAACAAAGACCCGAAAGAATGTGGGTCATATCGACCTATATCCTTGCTCAATGTTGACGTTAAAATTCTAGCCAAACTACTAGCCTCTAGACTTGAGAATATTATAACCAATATCGTCTCATCAGATCAAACTGGTTTTATAAAGGATCGACACTCCTTTACAAATATTCGCAAACTTTTAAGTATTATCCACTCTCCTGCATCTGATGGGACTCCTGAAGTAGTTGTCTCTCTAGACACGGAAAAAGCATTTGACAGAATAGAATTTAGTTACTTATTTACCGTATTAGAAAAGTTTGGCTTTGGTTTGAATTTTATATCCTGGATACGCTTATTATATACATCACCCAAGGCATCAGTAATCACAAATAAGATATCTTCTTGCCCATTTTCTCTCTCGAGGGGTACACATCAGGGATGTCCTCTTAGTCCACTTTTATTTGCCTTAGCTATCGAGCCCCTATCAATAAAACTTCGATCAACCTCTAATATCCTTGGTATTCGTAGGTTTGATACTGAGTATAAAATCTCTTTATATGCTGACGACTTACTGCTATACATTTCTGACCCATTATCATCTATCCCCAATATTGTCAATATCCTCAATGACTTTGGGAATTTCTCGGGTTATAAATTAAATTTTTCTAAAAGTGAATGCTTTCCAATTAATGATTTGGCACTTCAATTACCAGACACTGCACTCCCTTTTCAAATATCAAAATCTGGATTTAAATACTTAGGTATACATATCACTCGTGCCTTTTCCGATCTCTATGAAAAGAACTTTAAACCTCTTTTGCTTAAATTGGAAGCTGACTTTAAGAGATGGTCTAATCTCTTTTTATCTCTTCCAGGAAGAATTAACTGCATAAAAATGAACGTGTTACCCCGTCTGCTATATTTGTTTCAGTGTATTCCAATATTTCTGAATAAATCCTTTTTTCAATCCTTAAATAAAATGCTCTCTTCTTTTATTTGGGCAAATAAAAATGCAAGGATTCGTAGAGAGTTTTTGGAAAGGCCTAGAGAGAAGGGGGGTATGGCTTTACCCAACATAATAAATTATTATTGGGCATCTAATATTCAAAAAATCATATACTGGTATCAAAATCCACAATTGGATTGGTGTAGGATTGAAGCAAATTCCTGCTGCACCACCTCACTCTCTGCTTTGATCACCACTGGATTACCATTGTCACCCTCTAAATTCACTTCTAATCCTGTTGTATCTTCCTCTCTTAGAATATGGACACAATTCAGACAACATTTTAAATTAAAGGAATTTTCTTTATACAGCCCTATTTGTCATAACCACCTTTTCCCTGCAGCTAAAACGGATCATACCTTTGCTTTGTGGAGGAGGAATGGTCTGGATACATGTGACAATTTCTATATAGATGGTATTTTTGCTAGTTTTAGTGTCCTTTCGTCCAAATTCCATCTACAAAAACATGATCTATTCAGATATTTTCAAGTCCGTCATTTTATTAAAAGCCAGAGCCCAACTTTTCCTACATCTCCAACAGATTCGGGACTTGAAAAAATCTTACGTAACCCCATGCATATTAAGAAACACATAGCAAACATTTCTAACATAATTACCTCTCTTCATGAATCGACATTAGACAGACTTAGAAACGCGTGGTCTGAAGAACTGGGATTTATGGTTTCTGGTGATCTTTGGGACAGTGCTCTGAAAAAAATCAATGGAACTTCATCCTGTGCACGGCTTAGCTTGATACAATTTAAAGTCCTTCATAGAACTTACTTTACTAAGTCGAAACTCTCTAGAATATATAGTGACATTGATGATAAATGTGAGCGGTGTCACCTTGCCCCAGCACATATGACCCATATGTTTTGGACTTGCCCGAAATTAACCGAATTTTGGTCATCTTTCTGTAAAACACTAAATGATGCGTTTAATACCAAGATCAAACCGTCTGCAGAAATGGCAATATTCGGAGTGTTGACTGAAGAAGCCACATTATCTGTTGATAAGAAGAACGTTTTCGCCTTTGCTTCTTTGATAGCTCGTAGAAATATAGCTCTGCATTGGAAGTCCTCTGAACCACCCAAAGTTTCAATCTGGCTCACTGAGCTAATGTTTTTCTTAAAATTAGAGAAAATTAAATACTTTATTAGAGGCTCAACTAAAGGATTCCACAGCAAGTGGGACCCTATGATTGAGTACTTTAGAAATCTCAAGTCCCTTCCATGAACCTGTAGGCCCTAAGACACATATTTTATTCTGGATACTTAGGTATTGATATGTCAGGAGGCACGCCCCCCACCGTCTTCCTTTTTTTTTTTTTTTTTTTTTTATCTCTCTTCTTATTTTGGATGTAAATGGGGTGGGTGAAGTTGGGTTGTGTATGGGGGGAAAAAAGGAAAAAGAAAAGAAAACTTTAACTCATGTTACTCTGTATAACTGTTTATAATTGTGTGTTTTCTTGAATAAAAATATATTTAAAAAAAAAATTGTATTTTCAGGCTTTTCGTTGTTTCAATAATGTAGCTCTTTCTTCTTTGATGCCTAAAACCAATTATGGACATGGTCGCTCGACTAGGTCTGCTACAAGTGCACACTTGCCACTACCAGCCTTTAAAAAACTGTTATGGTCAGTGATCCTTTTTCTGTGTTTATACTAAAGCATGGAATTACATTCCACAATATATAAAGTCCATCTCAACATTGACGCATCATCTGTTGGACTCCTTCTTTTGCAGTCACCATAAGGTGTCTATGTAATGCTGCTATTCTTGTATTTTGTAAATGTCTGTGTGTCTATTAATGTGATGCTGGATATGTGTTTTTTTATGTTCTGCAGAATGGTAAATGGACTGTACTTAAATAGCGTCTTTCTATCTTGTCAATACATTCAACGAGCTTTACACTACAGTCTGTGTCCTCATTTACCCAATCATACAGCACTCTACTAGATGTATACAATGCTAATTGAACAAATCATTCTAAAGATGCATACACTGATGGGACACACATCAGTCAATGAGCGCGGTTCGGTGTCTTGCCCAGGGACACTACGGCATGTGACTGCTGGTAGATTTGAACTCCCAACTCCTGCATTGGAGGGTGACTGCTCTAACCAGTCAGCCACAGCCGCCCCCAGAACAGGAACCTGCTGTAAAACAGCAATTATGCTGAGCCAGGCCCAATTTCTTTTAATCTTTTCTCGTTAAAAAAATTAAATAGAATTTGTTCCACTGTTGTTGTTTTTTGTGGTGTTGTTGTTGTTGTTGTTGTTTTTTAATCTGGAGCAACATTCAAAAATAAATAATGTTTCACAGCAAATATCTGTAATCTCTTTAAAAAAAACTGTTGAGCAGGTGATTGGGTGTCGGCAACTGGATGACTTTGAAATTCTTTTTTTTTTATGACGTTTTTATTACTTTAGTTGTAGAATTAAAGTCAATGTCCCTAACTGGCAGTGCATATTTTGGCCATAGAGTGATAAGAATAAGGCTTCAGATGAACAATAAATAACAAGCAGAAGGTTTGAAGAGCAGACGTGGTCATTTGTGGATTTTATTTAGCATGCCACAGGCATTTTCTCACTACTTTCATGTCCTCAGTGCAGGCAACATGGTCTCATGAAGTGTTGGGAGCTAATGTTTTAAAGACCAACCATAACTTGATTTATGGTTTTTCTTTTCATATGTTTTTTTTTTTTTTACATCGTTTGGTCTTTGAAGATTCTACACTAATTTGGTGTGATTACAGAGAATACATTTAAGTTTCTTTTTATTTTGTCCAGGCTTTTTGATGGCATGACATTTTTCCTTTGAAGGCTGTTTACAGTTTAAATAAAATGATCCCTTCCTATAAGGACTGTAGTTTTCTGTTAGATCTTCTATCAGACATATACAAATTTTAAAAACAGGCCATTTATTTTTTGAACACTTAAATGTACTGTATTTAGTAAATATTTCCCCCACAAATTTTGTATAAGAAAATTGACTATTTCATATGATCACGTGTAAAAAAAAAATATAAGAATGTATTAAGACAATGTGTGATCTCATAAACCTGCAGCAAATAATTCAAATTTACAAGAAAATATTGGAAAACCTCATAAATTTAACTTTTCACATTTCTTGGTGTGAAGTTGTTTTTTTTCCTTTAAAGGGGTTAAAAGTGCAACCACAACATGTTCTCCTTTTCTTGAGGATTAAACATTTTTCATTAAATTATCCAATTCTGCTATCTCTAACTTCAAGTTTCACAGCAATTTACAGGATTCATATTGTTGTATTTATTGGTATAGTTGCATAATAATTTTTTGCAGTTATGGAAGCGAGATCCAAGAGTTGCTGTGTGACGTTGCAGGTGTTTGTATTTGATGGAGTATTTGGTGTCATTAATATTTTTTTCTTAAACATTAAATGCTATGTGTTAAAGTTTGTGTGGATGGCTGCATTTTAACATTTCAATTAAATTTATTTATATAGCAACAAGTCACAATAGACGCCTCAGAACACTGAACAGAAACATTCGCATACAAAGTACATAAAAAAGCCAATTCGTAAAAGTTATCCATCTAAGGAAGTCAGCACATTTGTTTTATGTGTAGGGTGAAGAAATTGGCGGTGACAGAATTACATTTTCCATAAACAAAAATAACAAAACACAGTTTGGCATTTGAGGAACTAATCTTAGATTCACTCGGTCATATAGTGTCAAGGAGCTTCTGTCTCCTGAACACTCAGCAGGATTTCTGCTGGCTCCATGTCTGGTCAGATCCTAATGCAACAATTTGTAGTACGGTAGATTGTTAGAGGACGCAATGATGCACAAAAACAGGTGACTGACAGTTCGGATGATGTCGGTTCGGAAAATTGAACTTCCGATCACAGGCCGGTGATATCAGCAGCTCTAACCTCTGCATCACCACTTCCCTTTTCAGTTTTTTTTTATTACCATGAAAAAAAAGTTAAGAATTTACCATAAGTGTCTAAAAAGCCTTAAAATGTTTGCTAAATTTTTGTCTTTTTCCACTAATCTTCACCCACTCAGAGTCACAGTACTTTTCTTTCAAATTTAGGTTAAAAAAAAACTGGCTTTACATTAAAAACTGTGTCAAAGGAGCTGAGGAGTTTTTTATTGTGCCTCTCTGGCCAACGCTGTGATCCTTCCCTCTTTAAAATACATTTACAGTCCTTGCGGAACTGGACAAAGTTCAGCCCTGAGCAGAGCAATATTTCTGTTTTACTGCACAATCTTTTCCCCACACATCTACAGCCTGACTTCTACAGTATATAAATCGCTTTATTGAGATTAAAAGCAGGCTGAGAGTTGCTATTTTGAGTCCGATTCAAAGAGTTTTATTCATTCCATGATTGTCTTTTTCCTGGCGGTGAATGATCAGCTTACCAAAATTGGCCTGCTCTTTGTGCCAGATGATCCAGAGATGATGGGCCCATTTTGCTTAGTCTAAAGGAAAGCTGATTTGCCCACGAAACAAAAATCTTTAATTTGCCTCAAAGCAGAAAGCAAGTGGCTGCAGTCCATTGGTGCCACATTATGTCTCACAGAGAGAGGTGTGAGCAAAGCTTTACGTTAAACCATCTCATTGGGATGCAACTGTTGGAGACTGGTCCATGACTTAAATTGCAAGAAAATAGAATAAAATGCTTAGTTTTAGTTGTTCTTAATTCAGAGTCTTTGCAACCAAGTGATAATTTAATCATGCGGTTGCTTTTTAAGGACATGGCCTATTTTTACGTGTGATTTGACTGCATTCCAGGTCTTAAGAGCGGCTTCGGATGTTATCAGCCCATTATAAGTTGTTATCATCCCTATATGTAGCGGTGAGACTGTTCCGCCTACCTCCTAGTAGGCTTAAAGGTACGTTATTATCGTTATTATTGCTGATCATAGGCAGCGTTGCACGGGGATAAACCAGGAAGTGTTTTATTGTTTGTGTGTTTTTCCTAAACCTAACCTTTTTTCATTCATTCAACTTTTATTTATACAGGCTAGCCTCGTTGAGCCACGGGGACTCATTTACAAGAGGGACCTGTCTCACACCCAGGGTCAATTTAGAGTCACCAATCAGCCTAACATGCATGTTTTTGGACTGTGGGAGGAAACCGGAGCACCCGGAGAAAACCCACTCATGCACGGAGAGAACCTGCAAACTCCACCCAGAAAGGCCCCCGGACCGGGATTTGAACCGGGGACCTGCTCGCTGAGAGGCAGCAGCTCTACCAGTTGTGCCACCGTGCTAACCTTACACCTGACCCAGAGGACCAACCCTAAACTTAACCCCGTTACTCTTGTGCCTAAGCCTAACCAAGACCTAAAACCTAACTGCCAGATCCTTTACTCATTTTGTTGCTTAGCTCCACCCACATCGTACTTTCTTTGTACCTTTGCTAGCTTTGTACCCACCTCGGTTATTTATTCTTCTGGAATACATATTTGAAATGAACTGAGCCGGCTCAAGACAGTTTTTAAATGTTTTTCTTTAAACATTTTTTAGACCTGACCATTTTGGTCATAGGATAACTCCTTTATAGGTGTTAAAATTCATCTGTGGCAATCTAGAACTGGAGAAAACTAAATAGATACGTGTAAAATTCAGGTTCAAACTGTTCACGACAACTCTGGGACAATTTTCAGAGAAAACGTCACTTGTTTCCAAACATTTAACCAACAAAGCCACAAGTCAGTGCAAATTGTGAGAAAAGTGACGACCAATGAGACACTTTGGAGACTCCCTCGCAAATGTTGCTTGCAGCTCAGTCAGATACTGGCTTTAAAGGCAACAACAAGAAAAGCTATTTGGACAAGATAAGGGCCGGAATCAATTAACAAATTAATATTACAAGGATTGTTGAAGTCTGTATTGCCAACATTTGCACTAATGTTGTATTACATTACTGCCTATAGTCATACTACTGTTTAAATTCACTGTTTACATTTATTAATACTGTTTACATTTATTACTGCTTTACATTTATTATTACTGTTTACATTTACACTACTTTTATCTACACTACTGCAGATACATATACAGCATTCTCTGACTAGCCTTATCTAAGGATGCCAAATGTGCCTTATGTGCCTTACTTCATATGCCACTTTGCCTATATACCAACATCAACTACCTCATACATATACTGTGTACATTAACTTATATGCTGCTGTGCCACTCTTTGCAAATGTCAACGCTAGAAACTTCAGTTTATTTTATAGATATACGTTTTATACTTTTTATACTACTATGCAAAAACTCAGGACAGTATTACACTTTTATTATTTCATTTTATGCTTATGTTCATTGGGTGTTTGGTGTTTTAGGGGTGTTTGGTGTTTCAGTGTTGGTGTAAATTTTCATACTTTTATACTATTATGAAAAAACTCAGGACAGTGTTACACTTTTTTTTACTATTTTATGCTTATGTTTATTAAATGTTTTAGTGTTTAGTGTTTAGATGGTTACTGTTGCACCGAGGGACTGAGAGAAACGCAATTTCGGTCCTGTGTATGTCCTGTACATATTGCAATTCTGACAATAAAGTTGACTTTGACTTTGACTTTGATTCACACACACACAAACATTCCCAAAAAAATAGATGCAACAAACTTTAAATAGAAGAAACTTATCTTAAATAAAATTAAATACCCTGATACTGGTCAACAAATCTCTTTGTTAAGCATTGAAACGAAATGGCGGGCATGGTGAGGGTGAATGTGTGGCATGACATATGTGGGAAATATTCGAGGGCTTTTGTGTTGTGACAGAAGAACCCACCTAATCTGCGGGATAGCTTTGCCTCCGATAGCAGGTCTGAAAGGCTGTTAGGCAAAATAGGACAAAGACACTCTTAATTTCCAATACAGCTTCATCGGTTGTCAACTCAATTAACATATTAGAAAGGATCAGTCTGTGACAACTGTCAGAGCACAACCTCAAGACAAAACCACCATTGTGTCTGAAGGAAACCTACATGGCCTGGTCAGATGGGCAAGAAAGGAGTAGGTAGGAGCCAGAATGTGTATTTGTGACCCAAAAGTTCCTGGTTTTCTTCTTCTCTTCATTTCAGAGACACATCCGATGCTCTATAGGTACAAAGAAACTAAAAGACTTCTTGCACTCTTTTTTTTTTGTTTTCCAGAAGTATAGCGATCAGAGTGCCAGCTGCAGTGATGGTATTAGTGGCGGGTTTGCAACGCAATTGAAGCTAAGCACTGCCGACAAAGAAAGATGCCTGGAGGACTCATCAAAACGACCATCCTCACACAACGAGAAATGGACAGGACCCACAGCAGCTCAGAGATGGGATGCCAGCCGAAGCACATGTCACACAGAAACAAAGTGCAACAAAAAGAAAAGACAAAGAGGGTGAGATGGACACAGAGGGGCAAAAGGGGGTGGTGGTGGTAGGTATTAGGCAGGAGACAAACAAACATGAAGGCAGCAGACAGACCAACAGAGGCATGTGGGTGAGGGAAGCAATACAGGGAGGTGGTAGGAGAGGGGTAGATGCTAAAAGGGACAGAGAGACCAAGCATGAAGGGAAGGAGGGAGAGAGGCGGGCAAAGGGGCGAAGGAGAGGAGGGGTGTAGAAAGAGGGAGAAGTTTGAAGTAAAACGGTTGGGACGTGTGTGACATTGGGGCTCTGGCAGGAGTTGTGTCATTGGTCCATATGACTTGTGTGGAGCTCGGGTGAAGTAATGCGATGTAGCAGTGGTGGAATGGTCACTGTATGTCAATGACCTTTCCATCAGAAACCCCGTAATGACATGTCAAAACATTTTGAGGGGCTTCGGCATCGCCGATGACTAAATAGTTGCTGCTTTTGACGGAAAATGCATCTTTGGAATGATTTGAAATTCTAATGAGTGCGTTTGAAAGGATGTAAAATCCAGATTCGTTCATTCATTTACAGATTTAAAGTGAATGTGCGATGAAGCTTTCCATCTTTATTTTCTGTGGGTTGATAAGACGCAGCAGAGTCCCTCGGCCATGTAAACAAAACCCCTTGAACGAGAAAATGCCAGGGTACCCCAGACCCCCCCCCCTACCAAGGAACAAGACTTGACAGGAAACAGACACAGGTTCAAACCTTGGCCTCCAGGCCTCTCTGCATTCTTCACCACTCCACAAAACATAATGTGCAGCAGAAATGTTGACATTTTTCTTGCATGGCACCACAAATTAGTCACCCAAATTAAAAAAAGGTCATCCAGAACAAAAATTGCCGCATCATTGAGTTGGAAAACACAAATGTGTTGCATCTCTGACAAGCTGCTTACTTCACACTAAAATGAAAATAATATGTTGTAATCAATTCTCAGGAATAATTGACGTTACACAAAAGTGATCTTTTTTTATATTGCAATTTTTGTAAGACTGAGTCCATTTATGGAAATAGAACGTCATGGAAAATCCACCTGATCACACTTTAGAACAGTCAAAGGCACACTTCACCACTTTGTTAGGGAAAGTAGCACTCAGCCTGTGAAAACAGATGTTTAATTTCTACTCAGAAGAGCTTTTAAAGTGGTGACATAGCCGAGGTTATCACAGGTTTGGACTACAGACTAAAATATTTTACATAAAACCTGTGGAAAAGTGGTGGGTGTGTGCTGAGACAAAAATAAACAAGATTTATTTGATTTGCTCAACTGGATTTTATTTTTATTTTTATCAAATTTACCATTTATTTTATTTATAATTTCTTTGTTTTTCAATCACAATTTGAGTGCATCTTAAAGAGGAACTAAACACAGGTTGAGACGGTAACTTCTCCCCCTAAGCAGACACAAAATCACTCTTAAAATGGGCGTGTCGAGAGACAAGGAGGGGTGGAGGTAGGGTTGTGCTTTTGTCCACGCCTCCACCAGCAACAACCTAAAACAAATCAAACCTCTAGCCAACAACATACACCAAGCAACAACAAAGGATAAACATGTAGATGTATTTATCTATTCCACCCATTCCATCCAAAACCAAAGGCTTAAAAAAATGGGAAAAAAAAGAAAAAAAAAACCGCTTGTCAGGAGTGAAATGTGGCACTTCCATATAAGGTATGAATGCTGCAGGACCTTCTCATCTCTGCAGGGGATTGGCTCTGCTTGAACCACTTCCGTGACGTCAGAGTGTACAAGACACGTCAGAGTGAACGTCCTTGACCAATAAGAAAATTAAGGTGCATTTCCTCTGTTCAACCCATAGGGGTTACCGTAAACACGTTTTTAGACCGGGGTTTAGTTCCTCTTTAATGTTGCATGTAGCATGTTATTTTCAATTAACATAGATGCTTTCATTTTTGCATAGTGGAAACAAGTGAATAACATATGTAAATAAAAACAAACATTTTAAAGCAAACATGAAGAAGATGATTAAAAATGTTATGTTTCTGTTCAAACTATAATAATAATAATAATAATAATGAATTCAATTTATAATGCACTTTTCATTACTGAAAATCTCAAAGTTCTACACACATTGAATGCTACACACATTCATACACCGGTAGTGGCAGACTACCATGCAAGGTGCTTTCCAGTCCTACCGGGAGCAACTCGGGGTTAAGTGTCTTGCCCAAGGACACAACGACACATGGTGTGGGGAACCGGGATTTGAACTGCCAACCTTCCGATTGGGGGACGACTGCCATTACCACTACGCCACGGCCGCCCCCCTAAATTATGTTTTGAGAGCTATCACTGTCACGTTAGTGCTTTAGTTTTTAATTGAATCTAAAAATTGAAAATAATTGGGTATTGAGTTAAAAATATATTATTTGCATAATGTGCAGCAAATATTTAGGACTAAGGATATTGTGACATTTGTTCTTCAATTACCTGTAGAAGTTGCTGATTTTTGGAGATGGTATTCAGAAATATTTGAACAAAGTGGCTTTATAACCTAAAGCATGAATAGAGAAAGCATAACACGCAAAAACTCTATAATTACCATATTTCCCTGTATATAAGTTGCACATTTTTGTATAAATTTGCAAGGCCTGCGACTTGAACACCAAATTGACTACGGTAATACAGTATATGTTTTTCCCCATATCTATAACACATTTTTTTGGCTGAGATCTGACGATTTTCATTCAACCTTTATTTAGGGAGATTAATTCCATTGAGCCTCGAGGACTCATTTACAAGAGAGACCTTGATTTCATTCATTCTGACATGAAAGATATTGAACATACCATTTTCAGCTGCTAGAGGGTCCTTGACTAATATGGCAAGCCAAGTGTCTCATTACTAGGTAAAAGTGGCTATTAATGAGACACTCGGCTTGCCATACCAAGCCACCTTCATCTCGATCCTGGAGCAAATGTCAAATCAGCGGCATTTCACCGTGCTGCTCAGGCGAAATTCAGCTGATTTGACCAGTGCATTTATGAAGGAAAAGCTCAACTGAGACACACCTTTACTATAATTTTGAGCAAACAAAAAATTGTTTTTCAGTGTTAGTCTTGTTAAAATCTTGTTAAAGTCTTCCCATGCACGCTCCCGTAGACACCATTTTGGCAGCCAATCAATTTTTGGCACAACACCGGCCCACATTTCCGGGTAGTCAGCGGTGATGCATAATAGATGCGACATACGGCGAAGCAACTTATTTATGTCTTTTCCACTTTATTAGACATTTTTGGAATGATGCGACTTATTAATTAATTCAACATTTATTTGTACAGGTTAATCCCATTGAGCCATGTGGACTCATTTACCAGAGAGACCCGATTTTAACAAAGAGTGATGATACGGCGGTGCGACGTGTACGCTGAAAAGTACAGCAAATTCAGTTCAATTTATTTAAAAACAGTAGTGTCAAGTCACAACAGATGTCATCTCAGGGCACTGAACAGAAACATTCAAATGTATTTATATATACATACATACATATATATATATATA
>JBBPBX010080701.1:0-10497 GCA_038048925.1 Garcialebias charrua | reverse complement strand
TCTTTGTGTTTTATTTTATAGTCTGGGGCAGAAATAGCAGTTTACTTCTTCCTCTTCAGGGACATCCACCTGCAGCTAAGAAGTGTGTGATGACTGAACTGTGAACTTTTCCAGGACCTGTCCCACCTGGGGAGCAGGTCCAAGAAGAGGTTGTTGTGAGTAATGAGGACAAATACAGCCACACTGCTGTTGTTATTGAAATGGCTGGAGATATTCACTGCAACTAGATCGGTGCTTTTAGCAGAAAATGTGGACAAGTTGGTCTTCTTGGACAAAAAAATTAAAAATTGTAAACAGTCTGTTGCTGCTTATTGTTCTGGCTGTTATTGTATTTATTAAGATTTTTATTATTGTTAGTATGGTTTATTTATTATAAAGAGTGCTGTTTATTTAAAATATCATCCAAATGGGTCAGTTTTATTTATTTTTGTACAAACGTATTTTTGGCATATTTTCAAAATAAACATTTTGTAAGTCTTTGTCTTTTTTTTGTACCGAAAATAAACCGAACCGAGCCCTCCTTGAAACTGAACCGAACCGAAATATGATTTTAGCGTACCGTTACACCCCTAATTTTTACGCAGTTTACAAGTTTGACAGTGGATTCATCTTCTACGATATGCCGTGGAATCATATTATAAGTGCACAAGTATACTCTTCTAAGGCTTTGACTTAATTTACTTACATGTTTTACATAACAAGAGCTGTGCCTAACAACTGTGAAGCTCCCTTTCAGACAAGGATTTGCATCTTGTTGTGACGTGCACACAAGCTGAGACATAAGCACCATCTTATTTGTAATGACTACATGTTTCCCTGAAAGCTGTATTACCTTTTTTATGCAGGGCTTGCATCTCAGACTGACATTTTCATATGCATCACGTTATACATTATGAATGGAACCCAACATAAAAAACAAATCCCTGACAGGCATTTAAACATGGTATTTTTCATTTCATCAGGCATTAAACTGACTTTGTGAGCTTGTGACTGTGGAAAGATGCTTTAAATGTATTAGTTTCTAACATGCCTGAGCATGAAATTCACTTTCATTTTATTGGTCTTGTCCAATGATGGCTATTTACACAAATGGATATTTTGATGCACAGTTGATATTAAAGTACTAAACAATCACAATCACTATGTTGCTGTATTGACTACATGTTGTATGTATACGAGAATAAACGTCTGATGCTCAAACCGTATGTATAAATGATTTTTAAACCATTTTGAAAGTCAGCCCAGTTTAAACATTTCGTTTATTGATCTGCTATAAATACACACAAGCCCACTGGGTTCTTTGTGGACTTCGGCAAACTCATTTCACTTTCCGACAGACGATCTCACCGAGTCCCTCCACAAACAATCAAAATTTTAATTACAAGTGCACTTAAATCAGGATTGGTTGACATGTAAGGGCCTCTATTATCTTCAATTGGGATGAAGCTTCCATCTATTCATCCACCATCTGTTTTTCATTACAATTTGTATTTTTCATGGATGTAACTGGGACCCTGGGTACATAATTTTGTGCCACCACATGTGGTGTGAATGATAATAAAGACACATTGACCATGACCTTTTACCAGATTCTTCCTTTTCGGGTCACATGGATCACTGGTACTCATATCCAATAGTTACTGGGCGAGAGGTAGGGTACACCCTGGACAGGTCTCCAGTCCATCACATGACCACATCAAGACAAACAATAAACAACCATTTACTCTCACTCACATCTAGGGACAGTTTAGAGTAACCAATTAGCCTGATATGCATGTTTTAGTCCGTGGGAGGAACTGAGAGTACCTGGAGAAAACCCCACAGAGAGAACATGCAAACTACACACAGAAAGTTGTCTGGAATTCATTCCAGCGACCTTTCACTGAGAGGCAACAGCTCTACCAACTGAGCCACCGTGCGACCCAGGGATGACGCTTGAAATTCCTTTTTTAACTCACTATAAGCCGAATTTTCAGAAGATTTAAGGGTTTTGTGAGCAGCATACAGGGCACCCACCACCACCTACCCCCCCAATAATAGCACAGTAAATGCCATCTGCATTAACAACAAAAAATGTGATGGATTTTTCTTGTCAAACATGCATGTACAGTATTCTGTTCCGGCATAATCAAATATTTATTCAAATGCCATGTTCCTGAAATAGTGCAATGGTTAACGCTTCACTTAGTAGGGGGGAGGAAACACGGTATTGATTAATATTCCTTGTTTCATTTGCATGCACACTACTGTGTCTTGACTTTTGCAGATGTAATTTTACTGGATCCTTTGAGCTGATGGTGCCGTGATTCATCATGGAAATAAATGTCTCAGCATTACAAAGTTGTTTTTGGAGACGACATTTAGAACTTTAATGTATTTCCAAAACACACAATGTCACTTTTGTTTGCTGTGTTTGTCAAATTAGTTCTCTGCCACATCCTTTACGCAAAAACCGTGATCTAAGTTGAGAGAGCATCATTCATCCACAGCTCCTTGGAAGTGTAAAAATTGGAACCCAGCTGAGACAAGTATTCTTTCATCTAGTTTCTTATCTTCAGTGATGCAGAGATGTGAATGCCTTAAAAAAACAATGGAAAAAGGGATACACTAATCCCTTCTTTCCAGTTCAGGATTGTTTCTATGTGGAAGGAGCTCCTGATTGATGGGAAGGTCAGAACAATCACTCACACTAAATCGTATGGCTGCCAAAAGCCTTAGACCTACCAGTGCACGATCCATTCGTAACAATATCATTTTGACCCAAGTCTATGTATAGGCTATTAAATCCATTCTGACCCCCCTAAAGTTTGGTAAAAAACAACAACAACAACAACTCCCAATTGTTGTCAAAACACTTTTATAAAGTATACTTGCACATTTTACTTTTGGAAATATATAAAGGTGTTGGCCATGATTTGTGTCTGTCAGGTCCACAAAGTTGAAGTAAAGTGATAAAATCCAGAGTTTTCCTGTCAATGACTGTTGTTATACTCTGCTGCACATTCGACTGACATGCAGTGCACTGGACCCAAATAGCACAGGTGGAGCGACCTGATGTCAGATTGACAGAGTCATAAATAATTGAACCAAGCCGGGTTCACACCACCCAGGGACAACCAGCCACCCAAGAGTGATAAAAGAAACCCACAGAGCCCAAGGACACTCATCTAATGGCCCACCGTTGCCATTGCTACTGTCACATATCTCAATCAAACCACACACTGCCTACACACAGACTGACTGGGAAGAAAATATCCCGGTGTGTACATTTGAAAGAGATGAAGATCAAATGCCAGACCACCACAGATGTCTGGGTTTAACATCCCGCCACCTAACAGCTGAAGACTTTAAAGTGGTGTGTCAAAGACGAAGAAGACGAAAAGAAAAATCATGATTAAAGTTGCAGGAAAGAAGACACTGGTCAGTGTTCAGGAAAGGAGTGCTAGGTCCTTGAGAGGGAATCCTGCTCTGTGATCATTAGAGGATCTGTGTGGTGAGTCCAGATGGAGCTGTCCCTGAGAAGCATGCCTACACACGTCTGCAGTGTCTGCGGGATCCATTGCTCTAGGCTAAATGGAGAGGAAAGGAAAACCAACATAACCTTGTGCTGAAGAATTTTCTTATACGGGAAGAATAAATGAATTATTGCAGCAAAAAGTGACCTTCAGGAGTTTCGAACATACAGTGTTTGCATACAGCGACAGTGAAGTGCTGTTTGTTATCGGTGGAACATCTCTGTTGCTGCCGGCTGTATAATAATGGCCTCACAATCGAGACAGGCTGATCACAGCGTGAAACACATCTGGCTTGTGGTCTGGGATCAAACAACTGCTCTGAGACTTTCTTTCTTATCTATAATCAAATAACTGTCTGGGTAATAGATGGCGTAAGCTTTACATTGTACATCTAGATTCATGAGACAACATGAGATTTGGTTACAGAAGTTGTGTTTTTCTTTGCCTTCTCTTGTTTTTTAGGAGGCATGGCAGTGTTTTTAAAGTAGGGTTGTACAGCAAAGGGTTGTTTTGGACAAATGACTAAGTATTCAATACTAAAACACAATTTTAAAAACTGTTTTTATTAAAGACAAACCTAAATAAACAGCAATTTTATAATTACAAGCAAAAGGTGAATAAAGACTACACACCAGGAGACTCATGTATCAAAAACCTGCGTGGATTTCCTACTGAAAAGTGACGTACGGTGAAATCCAGAAAAGTGTCTACACACAAAAAGATCCAGATTATCAAACTGTGCGTACACCTGAATCCACGCACATTCCTTTTGTACATCACAATTGACGTGGAACTGAGCGCACGTGAGACACCTCCCCTGACACGCCTACATTTACATATGTTAAACAGATGCAAATTACTTCCTGCATGTGTGAAGGACATGTTTGTTTGATCCCTGCGCGATCAGAAATCATTTCTAGATTCGGGAAAATAATGAATTCAATATAATATGAGTGAGGACAAACATCCTAAGTAAGAATAGTAATAAAATGTGTTCATCATGCAAAGAACGAGTGATTGTCGGTATTTGTGTGCGCGCGCACCCTGCTGTGGTGCGCGAACCGGCTCATTCATTCATTCTGTGTGGAAATATTAACTTTGCGCACGAGTTTATTACCATTATTACTGTAAACACAGAGGAACTTACTTGGATGTTTGCTAGAACATAGATCTTTGTTTATGTAGATGATGTGAAGAAACGAGTCTGTGCGTCTTGGTGGAGACTTTTCATGACATGATGTTGGAGTCTCCAGACGCAGCGCGCGCCCCGCAGCCCTGTGCGCAGTCTGTCTGTGAAGCTTTTGCTCTCCTACAAGTTATATAAGGTGTACTTTCACGTGTCATTTTGGAGAAATCTACAATAAACGCAGATAATGAAACACCTCCAGCTGCCGTGTCGACACCGGTGAGGGTGCGCGCGCGCTCCAAGCGCGACCACTCAGCCTTTGGAAACATATGGATGAGACCATTCCATTGGACATGATCCGGCTTTGTGTGGACTGGACTGCACAGTCCCGATCGACCTGCAGCTCCCTCTGTGGAACAGTTTGACCGCTGCTTCTGTATGCACGCGTGATGCACGGCTCCCCAGAGCGCAGCATGCAGTGCCAAACTGGAAAATTATTATTTCTGAAAACGGCTGATAAGCCATATCCTAGATCGGAAAACTATATCTGTTTCTAAATAAATGCTCTGCGTGTTACACTATTTATTATAACCTCCAGTAAGGCTGAATGAATCCGTTCCTGTTAAATTTATTTTTGGCACAACGTTGCGCGTCCTTTATTTCACTGCGTCATGTGGATGTAATACTTGTTAATCGTGTGTTTGGAGGGAATATTAATCATTTACACATCTTGAACTGTTAATAATAATAATAATAATAATAATAATAATAATAATAATAATAATAATGAATTCAATTTATAACGCACTTTTCATTAATGGAAATCTCAAAGTGCTACAAGGTGCAACATATTTGAATGTCAATAAGACAAATAATAAAACAATTAAAATCAACAACAGTATCAACTCAGATCAAAAGTAGAATCATGAGGAGGAAGAGTATGCTCGGTTGAAAAGAAAGGTCTTCAAGCCGCTCTTAAAGTCAACCACAGACTGTGGGGCTTCAGTTTCTCTGAAACACCTGTAAGTGTCGCCAAAGGAACAAGAACCACAGAAACGTGCGTACGCCTGCTCGGGAGCTTGCGTGGATATGTACCTGGATGCGCATATATTCACGTTCAGTTCAGTTTTGATACATACGGGCTTTTGCGTGGGAAGTGACGTGCGCAATGTTTTTGTGCGCACGCATGGTTGATACATGAGGCCCCAGGGCTTTATTCATCTGTTTAAAACAAGCAATTTAAAAATGTAATATGCACAAACAATATTGGATGACTTAAGTTATCCAATGCGGATACATGCACTAATTTAAAACTTTTTTTTTTAATGAACCGTAGTTGTACTAATCTAAAGTAAATTTACAGAAATAACCCACATCTAGTCATCCAGTTTATAATTATTTTTACCGGAAAATAAAAGGATTGAAATTAAATTCTTATTTTTTAAATAAAAATAAATGAAAATCAGAGTCAGAGTCGGAGATTCTTTATTGTCATTCGAACCACATGTGGTACATGTGATGGAACGAGATTATGTACACAGGGTCCCAGTTACATCCAACAATAAAATGTAAAAGAAGAACAGTAATAATATCTAAGATATGAACTAAGAAAAACATCAACTAAAAATACACTAGGCACTAATATCATAGAAAAACATTACTCCAAACAGCAGCACGAACATGAGTCTGTATGAGCAGATGAGCACGAATGAACACAGCAGCATGAAACAGATTTTTGTCTGCAGCAACATGAAACAGATCAGCAGCAACATGAAACAGATCAGCAGCAACATGAAGCAGATCAGCAGCAACATGATGTGATTTTTCACAGTGATTATTCTGGTTAGATATTCATGAGTCTAAAGGCTCCGGTATAGCTCTGCGTTCGGCCGAACGCCGCTCTACGCGCGCATTATGTGCGCAGGCAGTTCACAGTATAGCTCTGCGTTCGTTCTCGCGTTAATGCTCGCATTTTCGCTCCAAATTCTTGACGTCATTTGAGCAGCAGCAGGGCAGAGCGTTTACCTACGGGACAAATTGAGGTCGCTGATTGGTCATTTGCTGACACGCCTACTGAATTGATTGACAGGTCGGGTGGGCGAAAAAAGGCACAAGCTGGCAGCCACCGCAGCAGTGTTCTGTGTTTATATGTTAATAAAAAAGTTATAAAAAATAAAATAAAAACAAGGAGCGCTGGTCCAGCACACCAGGACATCTGCAGAACCTTGCGCAGCCACGTTGGACCCAAGTTTAATTTGCTTGTGACAAATTCATTAATTTCTCATCATTTCAGTCATGGAGTTAACGGAGGAGGAAGAGATCACTGCCTTTTGGCAAAAAAAACAAAAGAAAAGGCCAGATCAGGGATGAAGAAGGGGAAATTAATACATTTGTGTCACATACAAAACAGTCCGGCACCGGCAGTTTATTGTGCGACAACACGCTTGCGTTTGCGGTCGTAAAATTTGAGCTTGGTGCGTTCGTGCCCGCTTTCGAACGCTTGTGCCTCTGCGTTCGAACGGCGTCGAGCGGCGTTCGGCCGAACGCAGAGCTATACTGGGGCCTTAACAGCCTCAGGGTAGAAACTGTTCCTCAGTCTAGTGGTTCTACATTTAATGCTCCTCTACCTCCTTCCTGAGGGGAGTGGGGCAATTAGTGTGTGTGCTGGGTGAGTGGGGTCCTTCATGATGCAGGTGGCTCTCTTCCTGCATCTGGAGGTGTAAATGTCTGTGATGGTGGGGAGACTGACTCCAACAGACTTCTGTGCAGCCTTCACCACTCTCTGCAGAGCTTTTCTTTCTGCAGCTGTGCAGCCTCCATGCCACACATTGATGCTGGAGCACAGGATGCTCTCCACTGCACACCTGTAGAAGGAGGTGAGGACTGAGCTTCTCAGACCAGCTCGTCTCAGCCGTCTGAGGAAGTAGAGTCTCTGATGACCTTTCTTGATCAGGCTGGTGGTGTTGTTGCTCCAGCTGAGGTTATCATTCATGTGTACACCCAAGTACTTGTAGCTGGAGACCACTTCCACTGCAGATCCTCTTATGTTCAGTGGGGTGTGGGTGTGTTTGTTCCTTCTGAAGTCCACAATCATCTCCTTTGTCTTCTTCACATTCATGTGAAGATTATTCTCTTTGCACCAGCTCTCCAGGTGTTCCACCTCCTGCCTGTAGCTGGACTCATCATTGTTTGTGATGCATCCCACCACCGCTGTATCATCTGCAAACTTTACAATATGACAGCCTGGATGGGTAGCTGCACAATCATATGTGAGCAGAGTGAACAGGAGAGGGCTCAGCACACATCCTTGAGGAGAGCCAGTGCTGAGGGTTATGTTGGAGGAGGAGAAGTTGTGGATCCTCACTGACTGTGGTCTGTTTGTCAAGAAGTCTAGGACCCAGTTACAAATGGAGGGGCCCAGTCCTAGTGTGAGTAGTTTGTCCATCAGGGTTTGGGGTATCATGGTGTTGAAGATAGATGTGAAGTCCACAAAGAGCAAAAGGACGAATGAGTCCTTCTTTTCCAGGTGGTTGAGCGCAGTGTGGACTACAGAGGAGATGGCATCCTCCGTTTATCGGTTTTCATGGTATGCATACTGATGAGGGTCCTCGTTGATGTTGATGGCTGTTTTGATGTGGGTCAAGACCAGTTTTTCTAAGCATTTAGCGACTATCGGGGGGAGGGCCACTGGCCGATAGTCATTCAGACCAGTCACTGGAGAGCTCTTTGGGACTGGGATGATGATGACAGCCAGATGGGAACTGTCTCCAGGGCAAGTGAGGTGTTAAAGATGTCGGATAGCACATCTCAGAGCTGATCAGCACATTCTTTCAACACTTTACCGGGGATGTTGTCTGGGCTTTGAGGTAGTCTTGCGGAAAATAATGGAATAACTGAAATATAATTGTTAATACTGAACAAAGTGGTTAGTTGTGGGAAGGTAGATATGGTTGGTGAAATACAGTGTCTGGATTCAGAGGTTTAAGGTCCCTCATCTACCAGTATGTAAAAAGTACTAAATAAGATTGTGTACTGGTTGGTTTTTGCTTGACCTCATCATGTTGTCACTGTGATACATTTTTCTTTTTTATGTAACTGACATAATGAAGAAAATAACCCTCTACCCTGTACTATTGACATCACCACTACCACTTGGCATTTCACTTTAGCAATAGAAATTGACAAGGGAAAAGCGGAAAATGACTTAAAAGATGTGCCAGAAATATAATTTGCCTGGAAGTCATGAGACGATTGTAAATTGACACACCAGACCTGTTAAATCAAATCACTTATGAAAGTGATCAATTTTCAGAAGCAAAAGAAACATAAGACTAAAAAGGTCTCACCTGTTATTTTGTACCAAAATACAATGAAAAGGATTAAATTCAATTCTAAAAGAGGAACAATGTGATGGAAATATATCTGAAAACCTGAGTGGAGATGGGATGAAGAGTGTAAAAAGGCAAAAATCTGAAAGTTATGCACCATAACTCATGTTCCCTGAAGGAAGGGAACGAGGTGCAACATACTTGCTATGGGAATTGCGCCCCCGCACGATTACCTGAAGGAATATACTACTCACGCCTTTACGGCTAGGGCGTCACCGCCGCGCCAGAGGCCCCGCCCTCTGGGTACTTAAGCGGCTGACGCCCATCCATCTTCCTCCAAAATTGCACTTCACCGAGCTTTCAGCATTGAAAGGGCCAGATATGTTGCACCTCGTTCCCTTCCTTCAGGGAACATGAGTTATGGTGCATAACTTTCAGTTCCCTTTCAGTCTGGTCTCTCGGTGCAACATACTTGCTATGGGAACGTAATCCATTCACGCCCTTGAAATGCTCAGTAAAATGCATGCTAGAGTGAACGTCTGCCCTTGACCAGCAGGCATCTCAAGGCTACTTTCTACTGTGTGTTAGAAAGGACAGCCTGAGTGACGTCACACGCAGTAACATCCAAACTGTAATGCTTTGCAAAAGTGTTTAATGAGCTCCAGTTCGCAGCAGCGCAGATGTCTGCAACTGGTACACCCTTGAACAATGACCAGGAAGTGGCCAAGCTCCGAGTGGAGTGAGCGTGCACCCCAGAGGGCACCTGTTGACCTTTGCTACTGCACGCCCTTTTAATGGCCTCAGTCACCCAATGTGAAAGGCGTTGTTTTGATAGGGCCTTTCTGGTAGCAGCTGCTGCAAAGCAGATGAACAGTTGATTTGTTTTTCTCCATTCGGCTGTTATAATAATAATAATAATAATAATAATAATGAATTCCATTTATAATGCACTTTTCATTAATAAAAATCTCAAAGTGCTACAAAGTGTAACAAAGCAAAGATCAAAATAAAACAAGTGATAAAATCAAATAAAATCAATAATAATATCGACTAAGATCAAAGATAAAATCATGTGGATGCAGATTAGGCTTGCTTAAAAAATAAATAAAATAAAACAAGTGATAAAATCAAGTAAAATCAATAATGATATCAGCTAAGATCAAAGATAAAATCATGTGGAGGCAGAATAGGCTTGCTTAAAAAGAAAGGTCTTTATGCTGCTTTTAAAGTCAACCAGTGACTGTGGAGCTCTCAGGTCATCAGGGAGGGAGTTCCACAGGCGGGGGGCAGCCACACAGAATGCTCGGTCTCCCATGGTCCTCAATTTGGTCCGAGGAATATGAAGGAAATTACTGTTCTGTGATCGTAGAGACCGGGTGGATGAATATGGTGCAAGAATGTCCTTTAGATAGTCAGGTGAAGTGCCGTGCAAGCATTGATGGGTAATGAGAGCAGTTTTGTACTGAATTCTGTAGGTGACAGGAAGCCAATGGAGGTTATGGAGAATGGGTGTAATATGTTCAAATTT
>JBBPBX010080700.1:0-16107 GCA_038048925.1 Garcialebias charrua | reverse complement strand
ACTGCAATATGTACAGGATGTACACAGGATTGAAATTGCATTTCTCTCAGTCCCTCGGTGCAACAGTAACCATTTAAACACTAAACACTAAAACATTTAATAAACATAAGCATAAAATGAAATAATACAAGTGTAAAACTGTCCTGAGTTTTTGCATAGTAGTATAAACGTATAAAAAGTATACCTATAAAATAAAATGAGGGTTCTGACATTGTAATTTGTAATGAAGTGATAAAGCAGCATATGAAGGTTATGTACACAGTATATGTATGAAGAGTGACCGCTGGCCTGGAGATGAGTGTAGACAGAAAGAGAAATCCCACACAAGACAGGCTCTGAGATCACTTCATGCTTCCTGCTGCTGACCAACTTTATAGAAATGCATATTTCATTTTCCAACAGGACTTGTCACCTGCACACAGTGCCAAATCTACCAGTACCTGGTTTAAGGACCATGGTATTCATGTTCTTAATTGGCCAGCAAACTCATCTGACCTTAACCCCATAGAAAATCTATGGAGTGTTGTGAAGAAGAAGATGTGATACACCAGACCCAACAATTCAGAAGAGCTGAAGGTCACTATCAGAGCAACCTGGGCTCTCATAACACCTGAGCAGTGACACAGACTGATCGACTCCATGCCACGCTGCATTGCTGCAGTAATCCAGGCAAAAGGAGCCACAACTTAGTATTGATGCTGTACATACTCATATTTTTCAGTTGTTGGCTAACATTTCTAAAAATCTTTTTTTTTATTGGTCTTAAAGGTGGGGTGACATGATTTTTTTTTATACTATGCATAAAATTGCTCAATATATATATATTTTATCATTTAAATATGTTCGTTTTTGCAAACAAAATGATAAATCACTTTAATTTTGCTTTAAAAGTGATTTTGAACTTCAAGCCGTGTTTAATCATGGGAAATCCGATTACACGCGAACGCACCATCTGTGACGTAGTGAGAGGCAGAGGGCTCTGGTCTCTTTAATAGCGGACAATTTAAAACGATGAATTTATCAATCTATGTGAAGATTTGAGCTATTTGTCTTCATTTTGGGAAGCAGAAAATAGTTTGGGTGATGGAACAAGAAACAACAGGATCTAATTTAGGTCTGATGCTGTATCAGACTTACCTTCATGTCGAGCTGCTCACACGCACGCACTGTGACAAGCCCAGAGCTCTGCCTCACACTATGTCACAGATGGTGCGTTCGTGTGTAATCGGATTTCCCATGATTAAACACGGCCTGAAGTTCAAAATCACTTTTAAAGCAAAATTAAAGTGATTTATCATTTTGTTTGTAAAAACGAACATATTTAAATGATAAAATATATATATTTTGAGCAATTTTATGCATAGTAAAAAAAATCATGTCACCCCACCTTTAAGTAATGTTCTAATTTTCTGAGATACTGAATTTGAGGTTTTCATTAGTTGTCAGTTATAATCATCAACATTAAAATAAACAAACATTTGAAATATATCAGTCTGTGTGTAATGAATGAATATACAAGTTTCACTTTTTGAATGGAATTACTGAAATAAATCAATTTTTTCATGATATTCTAATTTTATGACCAGCACCTGTACAATGGACAGTACGGTAACTACCGGTACTGTAATTTTTATAACTTGACTAAATCTGATTGTATTGCATCATGAATGATCTGAATTGTATTTATATTTCAGTGGCCGATGCTTGTGATAAGTAAAGACCAAGTTAAGATCCCTTACCTCATCTCCATTCTCCAGCGTTCCTCCTCTTCTCTTCTTCGCCAGTATTCTTCTTTCTGCATTTGTTTTCTCATCTTCTCTTCCTGAATCTTTCTGGCCCGGATGCTGGGCTTGACCTCAACCTGCAGATCGGGGTTCACTTTTTTCTACAAAATATAAAAAAAGAAGGTTTATTGGTGTGGTTTTCCAGGTACAATAAAGTAGTGATGTTGCTGAAGCCAATATTGAAAAGGATGAACTGGCTGTTCATAACATAATGTTTAGAGAAAACAAGTCTGAGGAAAAAAAGATCAGTAGAAGTGGAATCCCTCACAGATTTCACTATTCAGATCATTTTCAGTGTTGTGGCTTTTGTTTGGCTGTTTTGATGCTCATGTGGCATGAATTGGTCAATGAATGAAGACTTTAGTGTTTCAAAAAACTATGGTACTGTATTCTTTGTTTCTTTGTTGCAATGGTGAAGGTAAAAGAGCAGTCTGAGGACACCAGATTGTCCATTATTAACAAATACAGTACAAGACCTCCGAAGGGTAGAAGGTCATCTCCTGGGCCCTTGATATCCCATTTTCAACAGTGCACAACGTTACCAACAGGTTTGCCAAGCATGAAACCATCAAGAACCTCCCTAGATGTGGAGGTCCACATCTGCATTACTGTGGACTCTGTGCCAGTCTGTTGTGGTGAAGAGAAAGCTGAACTATAAGGCAAAGTAGTTACCAGTACCAGTAAATCTATGGTAAGTTCCTACCCTCACCTATGATCACGAGCTCTGGGTAGTGACGGAAAGAATGAGATTGTGGATACAGGAGGTTGAAAGGAGTTTCCTCTGCAGGGTAACTGGCCTCTCCCTTAGAGATAGGCTGAGAAGTTCAGTTATCCAGAAGACACTCGGAGTAGAACTGCTGCTCCTCGACACAGAGGAACCAATTCAGGCATCTGGGAAGAATGCTCCATGGGTGCCTCCCTAGGGAGGTGCTTTGGGCATGTCCGACTGGGAGGAGACTGAGGAAGACCCTTGATATTATTATTGATTTTACTTGATTTTATCACTTGTTTTATTTTTTTATTTTTTTAAGCAAGCCTATTCTGCCTCCACATGATTTTATCTTTGATCTTAGTTGATATTATTATTGATTTTACCACTTGTTTTATTTGAATTTTTCTTTTGTTGCACTTTGTAGCACTTTGAGATTTTTATTAATGAAAAGTGCGTAATAAATTAAATTCATTATTATTATTATGGGGCGGCCGTGGCGTAGTGGTAATGGCAGTCGTCCCCCGATCGGAAGGTTGGCGGTTCGAATCCCGGTTCCCCACACCATGTGTCGTTGTGTCCTTGGGCAAGACACTTAACCCCGAGTTGCTCCCGGTAGGACTGGATGGCGCCTTGCATGGCAGTCTGCCACTACCGGTGTATGAATGGGTGGATGGTTGGTATTGTAAAGCGCTTTGGGGCCCCTCATAGGGGGCTGGAAAGCGCTATATAAATAAGCTCCATTTACCATTTACCATTATTATTATTATTATTATAAGACCCAGGATATGCTGGAGAGACCATTGCCTCTTTTCCACTTGCTGGTGCCTCTCGGTTGGCCTGTAAACGCCTTGGATTCCTCCCAGAAGAGCTGGAAGAGGTGGCTGTGGAAAGAGATGTCTGGACCTCCCTGCTCAAGATGCCCAGACCAGACTTCAGAATGAGAGGAAGATGATGGATGGGTGGAAGAATGGATGGATGGTTGAATGGATGGATGGAAGATGGGTGGATGAAGGGATGGATGGAGAGATGGTTTGACAGATGGATGGATGGAAGGATGGATGGACGGATCTGTTGTGCAGCCACTTGTAAAAAAGACTAATCTCAAAACTGATTTTTCTGTCAAAAGTTTTTGAGAAAGTTGCTTTTAATTAGCGTCAAAGATTTTTAATCTCCAACAACATTGATGAAAAATTCCAGTCAGGTTTAAAGTCGGGCCACATCAGAGAGACAGCCCGTAACCCTTTTACACCTAAGCCTCAAATTTCCGCCTGGCATTTTTTACTTGTTTTTCACTAGAAAATATGAAGAAAATGTTCTATGGACAAGTGCTTCAGCACATTTGTTCAGAATATTTAGATCTTTCAATATCTGGCATTATTTTACATTATACTTGTTAAAAAACAACTATTAAAACTGTTTAACATCAAGAAAAAACAATAAGCGAAATTAGATTTTAGAGATTTTATGCAAATAAAACACTGCATTTGAACATGAAGTACAGATTTTGCATCACAAATTAACAATTTCAACACTATAGAACATATTTACAATGTTTTTTTTATTCTCACTTATTTTTACAAATAAGAAACAGACTAACAATTCAAATTATTTACAGGCGAATTTCCCCTCCCTACATTTCTCATTATCTTCTACACAAACAAAGTACAAACTGATGAATATTATATCTTATAGACTTGATATACTATTTCAAAAACAAAATAAAATATAAAAATAAAATAAAACTATATCATATTATATGTACCCAGTATAAAACTATTATCCACAAAGTAACAGCCCTCATTCATTCAGAAATCAAATTCAAAAAGTTATTAGATTGTTAGATCAAATGTTTTTTCAGCTTTTTCTTCAGAAGAACAAAAATAAACTTCTCCAAATTTAAATCATCCAGGAATCTCCTTATTGTCTTTTTATTCCTTGAAATACATTTGTTTTTTGCTGAATCTCTGCTCTGCTGCTCATGTTTTCCTGCTCAAGCTGCACTCTGTTCGTGCTGAAGACAAAAGACTCACTTTCCAGGGCGCGTGCAGCTCACGGAGGGTGATTACCGTAATACCAGCAAAAACAGCCTAAAAGCGCACTTTTTTTTCTTTCAAACACCGTTTGAATTTTTCTGATAGCACAAACGGTTGCAAAGTTACGGTAATCTAAAAATAGCTTGGGAAAACGTGTGGAAAAAGTGTCGGTTTTAGAGGGTTAAAGAGTAACTTACCTCAAAATTAACTTTTTTTAGCTGATAAACTCCCTAGAATATGCCTAAAATGTTGTATAGCACTATGTCTGTGTTAATTTTCCTATATTTGTGTGTATTGGTTTAAATCGGCAATATTTGGTCTAATAACGTGTTTTCACTAATCCTATGGGTTGAACAGAGGAATTGCACCTTAATTTTCTTATTGGTCAAGGACTGTTCACTCTGACGTGTCTTGTACACTCTGATGTCACAAAAGTGGTTCAAGCAGAGCCAATCCCCTGCAGAGATGAGAAGGTCCTCGCTGCAGTTCATACCTTATATGGAAGTGCTACATTGCACTCCGGAAAAGTACTGCAACAAAGCATATTAGGCTGCGTTCCAGTTGTCCTCGGAGGTCGTAATTACGTGTTTCCGAGCAGTAAAAATCAACTGGAACGCCCCCTCAGGTCGTAATTCCAACTCGTGAACTCTGTGTAGCCGCACGGCACCCGAGATCTCCGAGATCATCGTTTCAAAATGGCTGCTCCTCGCATCAACAGTGAGTGAAAGAGTTACTTTTTACTCTTTTTCGCTGTTCTTTGTGGTTTACTCAGCCGTAACTTCACATTAACGCATTCAGGCACTGTAGTTCTTTACAGTAATGATAATGATATGTTTAAACAGCCGCTGTGCGTCGACAACGGCACGCTAAACGGGTGTGAGGCGGCATTGTTGTTGTTTAGCACAGTACTCGTTTTAGCTGTTCAGCGTTCATTGTTTATCATTAACTCAGTAACACATTTCGTACTTTACAGTGATTATTATACGATATGTCGCCTAATAATTAGAGGATGTTTCTAAGCGGTTTGTGTTTTCTAAAGAGCGTTGAACGTGATTGTTGTCGTGTTGATGATGTAGCTGCGTCGGAGACCTGCAACATGTTGTTTTTTGTTCACCTTGACACGTGTTTTTAGCTAGTAAACTAATGTTTTGCACCATAAACTGTTTTTAAAAGATCTATCAATATTTATCTTGGCTTGTCAGGGTGGGAATCCAGTTTAACATAATCAATTATTTAGTTTAAAAAAAATGCAAAACTTGAAACCCAAACCATCCTGTTCATCCACAGCTGTGTGTGTCTGTGTGTGTGAGACAGTGAAAATCGAGCTTATTTATTATTGTGGGTTAGTTTTGTGAGTTACTGCTATGATGTGATTTGTTGTTAACCATGTGTATATTTCTTTGCAGTTTATGTGGACATGGATGCGAAGATGTTCCTGGACCCAAACAGACAAACCTGTTTCCCTGGTCCCTTGTTCCAGAGGAATGGTGACTCCTTGACATATTTTATGGATGAAAATCTAACTGTACACGTCCAGTTAGTGCAACTCAACGACTCTACAGCAGTATTGTATTCTCTGCATGTGCCAGCTGCTACTGGAAGTGTCTTTATGGGTCCAACATTCCTAATTATGATTTTTTTTGTAGTTAGTAATTTTGATTTAGTTTTAGCTGGTAGCTCATTTTACCGAGACCTCAGACCTACCTCAAATTGTACCTGTGCCTTGTTGTCAAACAGTACTTTATTAAAAACAATTTGAAATAACAAATGCACAAATTCTTCTGTCTTACTTCACAATAAGCGTGGTTTTTCATTAGAATAAAGGAAAGGAGGTAATGAAAAGAAACTATTTAGAATAAGTACATATTATGTCTGTCTTTGAACTTGAGATAATTTCTTTCCCGACTTCTCAGATACTTTGAAACTTTTAATCAGGTGTTTTTGTTGTGGGAAACTAAGTTTTGCAGCTGGTTTTTTAAGCATGTTTTTGTAGCTGTAAAAAGTGTGTTTGTCTATACCAGCTTATGTTTTTGGCGTGGTTTATCCACACTCATATAAATGACAGCGAGAGAGTGGCATGTCAGATAAACACATTTAATCATAACACTAGAACATTTTTTGACAATTTATGACAAGCTAATACAAGTACAGCATCCACACATCACAGTAACGTATACGGTGAAAGGCAGCAGCAGATAACGCTTTCTCACATGCGTTAGGCCAGGAGATGAAGGTGTGTCCCAGTGTGCAAATGGCCTTCAGTACTTCCATGATGATCCTGTGTGCTGAGGACTGCGAGACCAAATTTGTCAGACATCTCCCTGAAGCTGTTCTGGTTGGCCATGTACCACAGGAACATCAGGACCTTCTTTTCTACAGGGACTGGTGCTGCACCTTGACAGTGCTCCTTCCTTATGCCTTTCTCCTGCAGCTGCATCATTACAGATGTGAACTGGGTCTTGTTGACTCTGAAATGACGCACAAACTTGTTGTCATCCATGTTCAGCATCACCTCCCATAGTCTTCATGATTATTCCATGTGTCTGTAGGTTTGTGTGTATCAGCAGCATCCTAAAATACAAAGAAATTTCAAGTTTAATAACAATTTTAACAATAAACAGTAAAACATGTCTGCTGATGCATGCTCAATAATCCAGGTAGAAAATTTTTAAAAAGCTAAGTGGTCCTCTGGACATTCAAAAAACAAAACAAAGCAAGAAAACACTTTTTTTTGTTGTTGCTTTGTTTAGTTTTTTGAATGTCCAGAGGACCACACTTAGCTTTTTTTATGTCTGCTAATTATGCTGAGGTAGTAAAAAAGAACAGAAAAACCTCATGTTCAGCACTTTCTGACTTTATTTATCTAATGATAACTTCTGTACTGCTGCTATTTTCCTAAAAGAGATCGAATTAAAACTATAAAATAGATGTGAAAGAAGAGCCTCGATCATAATTATCAAAAATAAGCTTATTTATTTAAAAAAATACTGGTTGAAACAACATACCTGGTTAACGTTTCAAGAGCCTCAGAATTGCTCTTCAACTTCGCTGCTAATTGGTCTAGAAACCTTTTATAATCCAACAAAGCAAGAACAACAACAGCTTTGTAGCGGGCGTCCATCTTGTTTTCGTCGTCGCTCCGACAAGCTAACTGGAATGCATTCAACTCGGAAATACCATCATTCCGGGTTCGTAATTCCGACTTCCGATGCAACTGGAACGCAGCATTATAGTTTTTGGAATGGCACTTGTTATTTGTATATTTTAACTTATTTATTTTAAAAATAATTTTCACTTCATCAAAACTATTTGGTTGTACAGTATTTGTTTTCTTATTGTGCGATGGACAAGTGATGCATGAATGCCAAGATGGGGTAGAGGTGAAGGAGTAGGTTTGGGATCCGAACGACCCAGGTTTGATCCCCGGTCACGGCATACCTTGTGGTATTATTTTCATTATTTTTAAGCCTTTTGTTTTGGATAGATCAGGTGAGAATAGATAAATACATCTACATAATAATTCTTTGTTGTTGCTTGTTTTAAGTTGTTTGCTAGAGTTTTAGTTTTTTGCTAGAGGGGGCGTGAACGCAGCATAACCCCCCAACTCCTCCCCTCCTCGTCTCTTGACACACCCATTTTGATGCAGTTTTTGAATCTGGTATGGGGGCGGAGCTTTCTTTTGACGGTGAGGTAAGTTACTCTTTAAAGACTTTTTAATGACATTCTTTAAACAGCTGATTCAGGACGCTCTGTGGTTTTAGAGCTTTTCGACCTTTCTACTGCCTTTGATACTGTGGACTATAATATTTTTCTGTCACGGGTTGAGCAGGTGGTCGGTATCAAAGGCACAGTTTGATTCCGGTTTAGATCCAACCTGACTGATAGGTGCTTTTCTTTTCATTTAGAGTACGTTCTTCGTCTGCAGCTAGTGTTGTAGTTAAGACCACTTAACCTGAGACCAAGTCAAGACTACAAGACCAAGACTTTTAGGGTCTGAGACCAAGTCAAGACTCAACCCCAAGGATAACCATATAGTTGCACAGTAGTTTCAATAAAGTAGCAGATATACACTTAAAAAAGGTACAGAAATAGATATTAGTTACAAGTATATTCTTTGTTATTTAAATAGCCTAATTTTATAACTGATGATATGGCAGACATCTTCTCAATTACTTCTCGCTTTTTTGGAGTGACCATTGTAGCCAGATCGAGTTCTCCAGCCCAAATATGTGTTAAAAACAGCCACATCACACAAAAATCCGTCCAGGTCAATATGTTGTTACAGTATACAGTATTTACTGTTTGAACATGAATGCACATCAGTACAAGCCAAGGTAATTTAACAATATGTGGCGAAACGCAACAATGCTACTAAAACCTTCCTAGAGCTCCCAGCAAAATCAGAATGAAAACTGTCCAATTGGCAGTAAACCGCCCAATCTGACAAGACTGTGTGACGCGTGCGAGTGAAAGGGGGTGGGCGTGACAGTGGTAACAAAAACATGTATTTAGCAATGAGTCATGTTATCGCTTGGATTAAAACCAGAACGTATTGCATCCAATAAAAACAAGGATGTTAACAAATAAACTGTAAGAAATTCTGGCAATTTAGTAGGGCTGGACGATATGGCCAAAATTTTTATCACGATATAGTTCTTAATTTCGGTCGATAACGATATACTTCGATAAGATATAAACAATATAAAAGCCTAAAAAAAACTATAAACTATACAAATAAATTAATGTTCACCTTTTATTTGTATTTAGCCTCCAAAAAGATGGAAATCACCATCAAATAAACGTAAAATTTTCAACCTTTCTTTTTAACCGAGCATACTCTGCCTCCTCATGATTCTATCTTTGATCTTAGTTGATACTGTTATTGATTTTACTTGTTTTATTACTTGCTTTATTGACATTTAATTCTGTTGCACTTTGTAGCACTTTGAGATTTTCATTAATGGAAAGTGCGTTATAAATTGAATTCATCATTATTATCAACCCAATAATTCTCAGTAGGGTCATCTGGACAGTTTCTTTTTTATAGAAACGTTTCATCCTCCATCCAGTTTCTATAAAAAAGAAACTGTCCAGATGACCTGACTGAGAATTACATTGGCTTTGGTACCTGGATTATTGAGCATGAACTTTCTTGCCATAAAATTCTTAACTGTGTCAATATTAATAGTTTTAACTTTAAAGGTATGGTCTGCGATTTTTTGAACACTCTGGACTTAGAAATATTTTCAGCGCAGAAAAGCATTCTGCTACCTCCCCTCAGAGCTATATATGGCTCAGAGGGGAGGGAGCAGAATGCCACAGTCCATGCTCTGCTGAACTTGGGATCTGCTCCGCCCCCTGCTGCTGTCTGCTCAGAGCCGCTGCGATATTCTGTGTTTATGTTAATAAAACCTTCTAATAAAATAAAATAAAACCATGGAGCACTAGTCCTACAACACAAAATCCAGCAGAAATCATCAGAGGTTCACGAAGCAACGTTTGGACATGATTTAATTCGCTCGTGACTTCCTCATGTCTGTCAGCGCTGGTCTGGAATGTCTGGAATGTTCCGCCCCCAGTACATGTCCTGTCTCTGCGCTGCGAAGTTCTGTGTTTATATAATAATAATAATAATAATTAATTCAATTTATAACGCACTTTTCATTACTGAAAATCTCAAAGTGCTACACATATATTGAATGCTACACACATTCATAAACCGGTGGCGGCAGACTACCATGCAAGGTGCTTTCCAGTCCTACCGGGAGCAACTCAGGGTTAAGTGTCTTGCCCAAGGACACAACGACACATGGTGCGGGTCCCGGGAGTCGAACCGCCAACTTTCCGATCGGGAGACGACTGCCATTACCACTACACCACGGCCGCCCCCGTTTAAAAAATATAATAAAACCATGAATCACTCATCCAACAACACAAAAACCAGAAGAAATCAGCAGAGGTTCACGAAGCAACGTTGGACATGTTTTAATTCGCTCGTGAGTCGTGACAAATCCATTTCCTCATTCCTGTCAGTGAAGGATGAAGCGATCACTTGACTTTTGGCAAAAAAACTAAATAAAAGTCCAGCTCTGGGATAAAGAAGGGATATTTAATACATTTTGTGTCACATAAAAAACAGTCCTGCATCGCTTTGCAATCCTTTGAATGAGAACGAGCTGCGGCTGGGACAGGTGGGGGCGTGGGTTGGGGCGTGACAAACAACTCTGTTTTTATTGGCTGGTCAGTGTCCGGGTCACTCTGTGTTTTCAGTGTTTTTATAAATGCTGATAGAGAAGCAAGGGGACTATAGTTTTTTTCAGAGATTACTTTGTCTAACATCAGTCTGTCAGTAGATCGTGACAGAGTGAAGAAATATGTTAAAAATATATTGTTTGAAAAGTTACAGACTACATTACAATGTTACATACCCCACCTTTAAACATCTTTAAAATTTACAGCATTGACATTCATTAGTTAATTAAATAAAACTTTTGGGTGTAGTTATTGATGAGAAGCTGACATGGAAATATCATGTAAATTACTTAAGAATAAAAGTAACAAAATCAATTGCATTACTGTATAAAGTAAAATAGTTTTTGAATGACAAAGTTTTGAATATATTGTATAATGTAATGATTGTTCCATATTTAATCTGTTGTATTGAAGTTTGGGGAAAGCATGTAAAACTATTACAAACCCTGTTTTTATTTTACAAAAAAGAGCTATAAGAATTATTAGTAGGAAGTGCTATGGTCACCCAACAAATATATTATTTCATCAATTGAAATTATTAAAATGTTATGATTTGGTTGAACATAGTATTTTACAAGTCATGTATAAAACTAAAAAAAATATTACCCCCAAATATTCAATTACATTTTGTTAAAAAAGTTATTAAACCCTGAAGGGAATGTAAATGTTTGTAAAATCTTCATTTAGAACTAGTGTGAAGGAGCTGAGTTGTAAATCAGGAAACAGGATTGTGTTGACTTGATATCACCATAAACATTTCTAAAACTATTTATATGTTTTAAAAGATGATTAAATCAAAGTTGTTGGGAAGGTGTGGTGCAGGTGAAGTGAAGGTTGTTGTGTTTGTAGTTATTTTGTATTTTTTTAAACAAGGGGCAGATATTATAACACTATTTTTGTCTTTCTGCACCTTTTCATTCAGTGTTTTTTTCCTGATGAATTTGTGTTATTCTGAATTTAAAAAACCATGCAGCGCTGGGGCTGTTTGTTTACGTCGTAGTTTCAGGGAAACGTTGGCTCAAACTTTATTGTGCTTCATCTTTTGACGCTCATATCGAGTGGAAACTCTTCAGATTAAACAAGTTAGATGTTCCCACCGCTAGTTAGAACGACTTTGTCACGTTTTGCAAAATAAAGAAACCGAGTAGGACTCGCTGCAGAAGACCTGCAGTTTAACAAAACCGAACTACGTCCACACCGACGAATTAGTCTTTCCTCTCATCAGTGATGTCGTCTCTTTCTCTTCGCTTGTGAAACTTTGTTCAGTCACATTCTGACGGTCATGAGCACTCGTTTTGAAGCGAAAACTTAACGCGCTTTGGAGACTAGCTTAGCTTTTAGCCTGCTACCGCTAACGCCTGCTGCTGGACTGAGCGCTGCGTAACAACGACGTCACCACGCACGTTTTGTGTCACAGCTTTTTCTGTCCGGGCGGGTTGTTGAAGCAGCCCTAACGGAAAAAGAAAAACGTCAGTGAAATGTTGTAAAATCCTATCGAAATATCGAAAATATGCTTGAACTTCATATCATCGTTATTGAATAAAAGTATATTGCGATATTTATCGTTATTGAATTATTGTCCAGCACTACAGTTTACTGATATGTTCACATTTGTGGTCTTGACTGGTCTTGAAATCCTGAGTCCTGAATGTCCGAGACCGAGACCAAATGTGGTCGAGTCCGAGACAAGACCAAGACCATCAAAAAGTGGTCTTGAGACCAGTCTCAAGACCAAGACCGAGCTCAAGACCAAGACCGATCTCAAGTACTACAACACTATCTGCAGCTACTCTGACTTGTGGGCTTCCTCAGGGGTCCATTTTAGGTCCACTGCTCTTTAACCTTTACATGTTGTCTTTGGGGTCCATTTTTAGTCAGCATAACATCCCTTTTCACTGCTTTGCTGACAATATTCAGTTCTATCTGCCCATTAAGTTAGACAGGGTCACTCCACTGGGTCCACTCTTGAACTGTCTAAACCAGTCTAAACCACTGGCAACAAATGTGAGTACAGCTATAAGTGACAATGGCCAAATTGTGCCCAATTAGCCATTTTCCCTCCCCAGCATCATGTGACTCGTTAGTGTTATAAGGTCTCAGGTGTGAATGGGGAGAAAGTGTGTTAAATTTGGCGGTATCGCTTACACACTCTCATACTGATACCCAAAGGTGGGCGCATGAACGCTAGGGAGCGCTAAAGCGCTATTCCGCTTACAGTGGACCTAAACTTTTTGTCAGCGTTTTTGTGAATTGACTAACTTTTATAATTCATAAGCGGATTTGTGCTATTTTTATTTAAAATGCAGTACCGCTAATAACTAATTATCTATCAGTAAAAACCAATAAACTTATTTACAAGCTCTTATGCTGCTTGTTTTATATTTTTCCCCACCGTAAACAGCAGAAAGGAGGAAGGGTGTGAGGGTGAGGGGGGCAGAGCTGAGAACAGACTCGGCTCTACCATGTAGGTAAATGCCTGGGGGTCCCATTTCAGCAGTGGCCCCGGCCCCGCCTCGCCCCGTGCAGTCACCTACATCACTAACATTGATCCTGCTTGTTAATGTACATTTAACATAAAAATAATTATAGTTACGATGAAAACGATCATTAAATACGCAATTAAAAAAACGGTCGATTTCTTTATCCCCCTACTAAAAATGGACTATTCCATGTTGATGACAACTTCCGGGTCAGTCGTGAACTCGAGGGCTAGTTCTGTGGCTAGCTGGTTGTGCTGGGTACTTGGATAAATCCGCAGACAACCCCGATGTTTCAAGCCAAATTAACGTGGCCGGATGATTTTATTGTGTCTTCTGTGTACACCACGCGACGGTGAGTCGTTAGTTTATGTATTTGGGTTGCTTTTTATGTATAAATGCGGTGGCGAGACGCCCGTGTATTTGAGATTTAAAAGTGGTGTGTTAGGGATTAAAGATCATTCTCTTTTTTGTTAATTTCGTGGCCGAATAGAATATATCTACGTAAAGTATTAAATAAATCCTTTGATTTTTGTAATTTCATCCTCTTAGGATCATTTTAGTTACTTTTCATTAAATCTGTTGACTGCCTATAGAAATTTTGATAACAGTTTAGTCCTGTGTATAAAGTAATGCTATTTTTTGTTTTGTTTATGACCTTGTTTAGGTCAGGTTTTTTTTTCACCCCCTGTTCCCACCCAGGATGGCATTGGCAAGCTACCGGACCACCACAGCTGTGCGGTAGGACTTAAATTGCACCAAACTATTTGTTTTTTTCTGGACATATTACCCTGGATCATGAACTACAAACTACCAGATTATTGATTGATGGACCTTTAATCATCCGGGATTCAAGAACCGATTTAAAATAGAAAAAAAAGAACTCTTGGGTGTAATCAGGGTCTGTTTTGTTGTGTGTATTTTTTGTCTATTGGTTATAGTCAAAGAAAATGATTATTTTTACAAACAATATTATTATAAATACCTTCCTGTCTATTGGTTATACTCAAAGAAAATGATTATTATTACAAACAATATTATTATAAATACCTTCCTAAGTCTATAGTACAATACAAACAACTTAAAACTTGCTTCTTGTCTGATGGTGTTTTATTTTAGAATTAGCGGTTTAGAATTAGCTTCCCCTAATTTTCATAAGACATTAGTGCTTTTGAAATTGTGGACCTAAATAAATATTAGTGCTTTAGAAATAGTGGAACTAATTTTTGGGTTAGTGCTGCCCAGCACTGCTGATACCTCATGGTAAATGACCGAGGATCTGAAAAAAATTATTATTGCTCTACATAAAGATGACCAGGCTATAAGAAGATTGACAACCCCCTGAAACTGAGCTGTAGCATGGTGGTCAAGACCATACATTGGTTTTAACAGGAACCGTTCCACTCAGAAAAGACCTTGCCATGGTCAACCAAAGAAACAGAGTTCACGTGTTCAGCATCATATCCTGAGGTGGTCTATTGAAAATACACGTATGAGTGCTGCCACCATTGCTGCAGAGGTTGAAAGGGTGGGGGGGGTCAGCCTGTCAATGCTCAGACCATATGTCGCATACTGCATAAAAATGATCTGCAAAGCTGTCGTCCTAGAAGGAAGCCTCTTCTAAAGATGACGCACAAGGAAGTCCACAAACAATTTGCTGAAGACAAACAGCGTAAGGACATGACTTCTTGGAAAACCCCTAACCCCAAGTACAACTCCAAGACGACCACTGCCTTGCTTAAGAAACTGAGGGTAAAGGATACGACTTCCGGGTCATGACCAAGACGGCAGCTTGAACTCAGTGCTAATCAACGGTTTTACAAAAACAACCCAAAAACAAAATTATATTTAACCTAAAGGGAGATTTTACTGAAGATGGAAGGTAGGGTTGTCTCACAACGGAGGAAAACGACTGGTGCAGCGACAATTAACGAGGAAGAACAGCAAAGCAACCGAAGCTGCACCCCGCTCCACGAGGCTGAGGAGGGGGCAATGGAGGAGGCTAGCTTGAATAGCATACTCGCAGAACTTAGAGATTTCAGACGGGACAACAAGCAGCAGCTTCTGGAGATCCAACAAGACCAGCGCCGAACGAACGACAGGTTAGATGAGGCAGAGAGTCGAATCGAAGAAGTAGAAACAGCCATGCAAGCGGCGTCTTCTCTAATTAAACGACTCCTTCAGCGCCAGGACAACATGGAGGCTAAGCTAACTGATCAGGAGGGCCGCGCACGCCGAGATAACGTAAGGATTTATGGCATTCCTGAAAAGGCTGAGGGTGACAACATTGAGGGCTTCACAGAAAAACTGCTCCGGGACTGTTTAGACCTCCCGCAAGATGCGGAGCTCAAAATTGAAAGAGCCCACAGGGCGCTGGCCCCCACAGCCCCCAAAGCACAAGCAAAGCCTCGCTCGATCATTGTAAAGTTTGCCAGCTACAAAACTAAGGAGGAAGTTATTCGCAGAGCCTGGCAGAAAAAACAAATACAGTACAACAATGATCGCTTCTACATCGACCACGACTATCCACCAGCTATTATCAAGAAACGCGCAGAGTATAACCAAATAAAGAAGATACTGAAGGAGAAAAAAATCTAATTCCAAACCCCCTACCCAGCAAGGCTGCGTGTGTTCTACAGAGAAGAGACCCGCATGTACCAGACCGCAGCAGAGGCGACATCAGACATGGCATCACGGGGATTCCTGGTCACTGTCATCCATCCTCCGGTCAACCCGATCCAACAGGAGCTACAACAGCTTTCATCTTGGCAGACGGCTGGGCACCGGGAGGCAGAAACATCGAGCAGCGCACAAACCCAGCAGAGCGAGGACCCCCAGAGGAGGATTAA
>JBBPBX010080697.1:1137-16107 GCA_038048925.1 Garcialebias charrua | reverse complement strand
TGTATATGTGTATATATATGTATATATATATGTATATATGTATATATATGTATATATATGTATATACATATATGTATATATATATATATATATATACATACATACATACATATACATATATACATACATACATATACATATATACATTGTCAAAGTATGCAGGACTTTTATATTGAAAACAGACTTATACTGCTACAAAAATCTTTACAACACATATACACACACATGGTAAGTTGCCTTTGGCACAGGGCTGAGAGCAGGGTGTGGTACACTTTTTATCCCTTGGTGTTTGACCCTAGATTAGTTTAATTTGTATGGCATTTTAAACTCATTTGTTTTTTATTTTTTATATGCTTTGTCTGTATTTTGGTAAACCATCTTTGTGTTATTTCATGGCATTTTTTGGTTAACCCTGTGCTATAAGAAATAAGTTTGAGTCAGGCCTTACATGCACACACTAGGCAGAAAAACCAAGGCCTCTGAAAAGCAGCAGGTCTCTCTCTGAGAAAATATGGATCAAAACTAGATAAGAAGCTGCAAGTTGTTGCAAAGAGCTTGGGCTTCTTGTCAAGAAGAAAGAAAATAGTTTTAGGGTATTTAAATCTCATACAGAACTGATCAAGCATATAAATATAATCTTTTATTGGATAGCGATAAAATCATAGCATTTTGAATCATGATGCAGACACACGAAGCCATACGAACAGCAGGCCTCATATTTATCCAAACACACGCTCAAGGCAGGAGCAAGACAACCAGGCCTCTTCTTAGTGTTTCACACAGCTGCAGAAGAGAGTTACTAAGGAAGGTAGTTTTTGCTTTGGCTTCAAGGACTGTTTAAAAGTAACAAAAATTATTTTAACAAAATAATAAGAATAACAATTATTAGAAGCAAAGCGTTATTGCAGACAGATGAAACTTCTTACCAATACAAGCATGCACACAGAGAGACACACAAGGAGTTATAATAATAATAACACATACGCTCTTGGGCAGGTCTGCTTGGAGCAGAAATATAGGTCAGATAGATAAAAACGTGCACACTTTTGGCAAGAGCAGAAGAGAGGCTGCAAGGTTGATTCAAAGCCTGTTAGAAAGGGCAAGCATTTACAACAAAGAAAATCAGACATGCAATGGTTATGTGAAGTGTGTGTCAAGTGATTAACTGGAGATGTGTGATTGTGTATGTGGGTAAAATGTATGTTATTTTATGTTTTCTTTTATGATTCACAGCAAACTAAAGGATGCTTCACTGCTGATGGTTGAAAAATAGTTTTTGAATATTACACAGCACGTTAAAAAGAGTGTTTTTTCCACAGTTTGAGTAAATTTGGGTAAAAGTTGAGGATCTAGGTGAAAGTTGAAAATTTCTTCTGACTGAAAAAAGTTGGAAACTTTACCCAAATGACAGATGGCATTAGGTCATTCTCTGCTGAGGGAGGGTGACAGCTGAAGGAGACATTATGTCACCAGTCCGGTGAAGGCTGAGAAAGTTACCTCATCACTGACCAATGAAAAAACAGGAAAATGACATGGTTGTCTAGAATAGTGGGGGTCAAACCCTTTTCTTGACTATAAATAAGGCTGTCTGAGAGGAGAAAGGGGCTGAAGATTTTTTGAAGACCATTTGGATTACTGGACAAAGACGGACGCTCTGGAACTAAAGAAGAAGATAGAATATTCTAAAAAGACTCTCCTTGGACAAAAAAGGAGATATTTTTGCTTCAGCCTGGATCCCTTGCTATTCTTCTTCAAAAATTGGATTAATTACAGAGCTGGAATATAGCCTCAAATCTTGATTCAGGATTGAGGTATTTTTTCCTTGCCTTTGGTAAATAGCCCCTGTGGATTTGCCGAACAGAAGGTAAGGAAATATTCCCATTCTTGTCCAGAGCATTAAAATTATATTAAATATAGTATAACAAGCAACAAGACTGCTACTATCTGAAAACAGAAAATCAGTTACAAGGATAACTTTGGTTGGTGAAAAATTTGATGAATTTTAGAAGAACCGAGCGCTGACAGGCTGTTTATGTTTGTGGGACACAGTGTACTTTTTATCTCCGCTCTGCTGTTGGGGAATTCCCGTCAGCTCGAATGAGCAATGATGGATTAAAAGCTGCTTTGTTTGTGGAATACTGTTTTTCCTGATCTGGAAATATTTTTGTGGAACAAAACAACATTTCTTGATAAGATTCAACATTAATTATGGAATACAACTGGTTGAAGATGCTGAAATCATGAAGAATTCTTTGAATTTGCTGGATACTCTGGGAAAATTTGATTAATTCAAAAAGAGTTTTTCCCTGAACAAAAGGAGTGCTCTTTGCGGCTGCAGCGAGCTGAATGTTTGGAAAACAATCTTTGATGGATTAAAGCTGATTTTGCTGAAGGAATCCTGAAGATTGGAAAGTCAGTTATTGTTTTCGGGTCACCCGGTCTGACTACGGAGTGAAACCTACCAGCTGGAAGCTGACTGACCTTGGATTCGGCTAGGAGAACACGATGTTCTAATTTTAGCCTCGGGCCTGCTTTGAAGGCCTTGTTCATCAGCATCGCGGAACAACTGAATGGATTACAATATCTTTGAATGGATAACACTTTTGAGGAATAATTGATTTTGCCTGGGAGGATTACCAGATTTTTTAGCCCTGAACAGTTTTGATGGATTACAACTGGGATTTTTAACACGACAGAATTACCTGGAGGTTTTTCTGTGGAATTACAACGAAGACTTATTCAGTCTGCTGGAAGTGCAGACTTTCCTGACTGGATTATAACAGGATTAAATGAAGATTTCTTTGGTGGGATTACAAAACAAGTTTTTCCTAAAGTGGATGATTACAAAACAAGTTTTTCCTGAAGAATTGGAAACACAAGCTTTTCCTATGTGGGATTAAACAAAGATTTGTCCAGTCTGCTGGAGTGCAGACTTTTAATTGGAGCACAACAGCATCACCTGGAGGGTTTTTCTGTAGAAAAATAACAAGATTTCCCTGGTTGAATCATAACAAGGTTTCCTGGATAAAAGTAGAATGCTTAATGTGGAGTAGACCGACATTTTTGAAGAGTATACAAATTATTGATTGGAGTAGAACTCAATTCAATTAAAGCTAAAAACACATTAAAACCCAGCGTGTGGAAGACATCTTTGGTGAGCTGTGAATCATTTAACTCTCTTAAATGCAAATCATGTAACCTGATTAAATCTTTTCTGTAGTAAGTAGTGCTTATGCTGTTACCCCTGCAACTAAATAATAAAGAAACATAAAAACGTACAAATTTGGATTTTCCTTTGACTCACCTTGATATTAAATGATGGAAAACTTGGTTCAAGATAACAACAAGATTATTGGAGGTTTTAAATGGTTGTGTTAGCCAAAAAGATATACAAGCCCAAAACCAGAAAAGTTGGCACGTTGTGCAAATCGCAAATAAAAACAGAATACAATGACTTGCAAATCTTTTTCAACCCATATTCAACTGAATAGAATGCAAAGACAATATATTTAATGTTCGAACGGAGAAACTTTATTTTGTTTTGCAAATAACCATTAACTTAGAATTCAATGGCAGCAACACATTGCAAAAAAGTTGGCACAGGGACATATTTACCACTGTGTTACATCGCCTTTCCTTTTAACAACACTCAGTAAACGTTTGGGAACTGAGGAGACCAATTTTTGAAGCTTTTCAGGTGGAATTCTTCCCCATTCTTGCTTGATGTACAGCTTAAGTTGTTCAACAGTCCGGGGTCTCCGTTGTCGTATTTTACGTTTCATAATGCGCCACACATTTTCAATGGGGGACAGGTCTGGACTGCAGGCAGGCCAGGGGAGGACCCGCACTCTTTTGCTACGAAGCCACGCTGTTGTAACACGTGCAGAATGTGGCTTGGCATTGTCTTGCTGAAATAAGCTGGGGCGTCCATGAAAAAGACGTCGCTTGGATGGCAGCATATGTTGCTCCAAAACCTGTATGTACCTTTCAGCATTAATGGTGCCTTCACAGATGTGTAAGTTACCCATGCCTTGGGCACTAATGCACCCCCATACCATCACAGATGCTGGCTTTTGAACTTTGCGCCTATAACAGTCCTGATGGTTCTTTTCCTCTTTGGTCCGTAAGACACGACGTCCACAGTTTCCAAAGACAATTTGAAATGTGGACTCATCAGACCACAGAACACTTTTCCACTTTGCATCAGTCCATCTCAGATGAGCTCGGGCCCAGCAAAGCCGGCGGCGTTTCTGGATCTTGTTGATGAATGGCTTTTGCTTTGCATAGTAGAGCTTTAACTTGCACTTACAGATGTAGCGACGAACTGTAGTTACTGACAGTGGTTTTCTGAAGTATTCCTGAGCCCATGTGGTGATATCTTTTACACACTGATGTCGGTTTTTGATGCAGTACCGCCTGAGGGATCGAAGGTCACGGGCATTCAATGTTGGTTTTCGGCCTTGCCCCTTACGTGTAGTGATTTCTCCAGATTCTCTGAACCTTTTGATGATATTACGGACCGTAGATGGTGAAATTCCTAAATTCCTTGCAATAGCTCGTTGAGAAAAGTTGTTCTTGAACTGTTCGACAATTTGCCCACGCATTTGTTCACAGAGTGGTGACCCTCGCCCCATCCTTCTATGTGGATGACTGAGCATGTCAAGGAAGCTGCTTTTATACCCAATCATGGCACCCACCTGTTCCCAATTTGCATGTTCACCTGTGGGATATTCCAAATAAGTGTTTGATGAGCATTCCTCAAATTTCTCTGTCTTCTTTGTCACTTGTGCCAGCTTTTTTGAAACATGTTGCAGGCATCAAATTCCAAATGAGCTAATAATTGCAAAAAATAACAAAGTTTACCAGTTCGAACGTTAAGTATGTGGTCTTTGCAGTGTGTTCAATTGAATATAGGTTGAAAAAGATTTGCAAGTCATTGTATTCTGTTTTTATTTGCGATTTCCACAACGTGCCAACTTTTCTGGTTTTGGGCTTGTAAACAACATCCTAGGATTTTACTTTCCAAGATCCTAAAATTTATTAGGCCAGAAACAATTACATCTACAGAGGTAAGCTGTCGTTTAATGCATGTTTCTCCGGGAGATACGATCTGACTCCATTCTGCTAAGTCAGGCTATCAAATCGGAGTGGGACTAAGGGTGTGACATGTCAGATGAAGACAGTGAACAAGCCTAAGTGAATTACCTCGTCTCAGCCTTAATTCTAACTAATCTTGAGACATATCGGGTAATACTCGTGTGCAAGGATAAAAGTTAAAAAACCCGTTACTGGAGAGGCTGGAGTGAGGACTTGTCGCAAGATCCTGCGGCTAACCTCACTCACGTAGAATTAACATGGCGCCCAACGTGCTTAAAGCATAAAGAACTCAAGATAACAAGGCGTGCGTCAGTGGACTGACAAAGCGCCAAACCACAAATCTCCTAGGGTGGAGGAGTTGTAGCGCGGCAGGACTAGCTACCAGCTGAGTACCCCTATACTACTAGGCAGTGGTGGGGTAAGTGGGGCTTACTAAGGACTACTGACCATGGTTCGAAACGGTAAGTTAAGCAGACAGTCTGTTCCCATCCGAAGCGCAAGGTATAGAGTCCGGGAGGCTCTGAGGAACAGACAACTCGAGACGGCAAAAACGAAGAATGGCCACGGGAGTGGCACCAGTAGGACTGGTGGACCAGTCCAACATGAACGATCCAACTGAACCAAAACCTGAGCTGGTATCTACTACCACGACGGAGGATTCTCAAATCCAACAGGCAAAAGAAGGCATGGATCAAGGACAACACCCCACATCAGTCTGGAATCGACTCGGACGAACAGTTCCTCGAGAAAAGGATGTTGGGGCTCTGAGAGTGGTAGTAAAGGGAAGTAAGAGAGAAGTGACCTTCATTGGGATGCCGGGTGAGACCTTGGTCCTCAAGATCGATCAAGCAGTAAAGTCTTGTGACCTAGACAAACAGTGTTGGGATGAAAAGAGAAAAAACGGGATGAAACAAAATCTAACACGGCCAAAATCAGCCCCTAGGGCTCAACAACAAAACCAACAACAAAGGAGATTTCAAGCCGAGGCAGCTAACACAACACCTCGAAGATGGGGCGACTATGTGCCCTCAAAAGAATATGGTAAAATGGCCCCAGATGAAAGAAAGGCCCTTCATGAATTCCGACTGAGAAGGGATGGGGGACCAGCTAAATAATGGCCGAGAGGTTGCGTGTCACCCTTGATAAAGATTATTAGGACGTGTCGAAATCTATGCCAAAGTGGATGGAAAACCTTACCTAATAGTCTTTGGGGCAGAGGTGTCCGTGACGCAGAAACCTAAAAACAATATAACACCTTACAGTTCAATTGGCAAACAGGACTGTACAAAATCCTGTGAAAATATCCCCGAAGTAACAGAACAAAGAGTGAATGAAAGCGAATTCTCCCCGGCTGGGAAAGAGAAGTTGAAGCAAATCATTAAGTCAGCCTCTATGGCTAGATTCTAAAACAACTGCGGAAATATAGGTCCGAAAACCATGCACCCAATAGAGAGAGTGCCAGGAAGTGCTCTGACTGGAGAAGTTATGGCAGTACTAGAAGGATTGCTTGAACTAACTCACAGAAAAATAAAAACATCACGAGTGGTGACCAACAGTAATCACTGTGCACAAGCCCTGAAAGTGGATTTATCCATTGGGAAGAAAATAGATTTGAAAGTACTAAGGGAATAGTGGTGACTCGCCATGACTTGTGGAAGAAAATAGCTAGAATCAAGCTGAATCTACAAGTTGGAGGTGGAGCTCCAAATATCCCACACTAAAGAAGAAAACTACTGGTAGGGCAATGAAGAAGTGGATCTTATGTGCAATAGAGAAAAATCGTTTTTGTCGGGATCGAGAGTGGGAACAAACCCCGGCGGGCCGAGGGTCCCACAGGAGTACGTGTTAGAGGTTGTGCGTGGCGTGCATGAAGGGCTAGGTCATACGGGCGTACAACCTACACGTAAGGAGTTGGAGAGTCAGGAGCTCTGGATTCCCATGCAGCAAATTCGCAAGGTACTGCAGGACTGTGTGGTATGTGGTCAATATAACGCAGGACGTCGCGGGCACCGAGTGGATGGACAAACTATCAAGAGTATCATACCTTGGGGCTCAGTGTGCATGGATGTTGCTGGACCCATGGGAGTCACTAGCAAGAAGGGAGAGAAATATCTTCTAGTGCTAGTGGACTCCATGTCAGGGTATGTGGTAGTTAAACCGGCAAGAAAAGCTAATGACAACAGTGTCGTCAGCATGCTGGAACAATTCTGTGGGTCGTTGGGCTTTCCAAAGGAACTGAGAGCTGATGATGGGACACACTGTCACAATGTACAAGTGGATCACTAGTGTCAGACTTTTGGGGTGATGCGTTTTCTCACTGCCCCCCACGCCTCATGCCAACAAAGTTACAGAAAGTACCACAGGTTTAGCCCAAAAATTGGATAGCTAAAAATGCTAAATACCAAAGCAATGGAGCACTAAAACTGTGGAAGTAAGGCAACCCTTGAATGACAGACGTCGAGCTGGAAGACCCTCCCCCGGTGAGGAGCTTAACCAACGTTAATTTAACACGCTGGAAAGTAGCGGGGCCTCAAGGTCACAGAGGAACAACCAGTCTCCAACACTTCATTTGAAGTTGGACAAAAGGTGTGGGTCAGAGCACAGGATCACCCATCAACAGTTGCAGTAGAGCCAAAATACAACGCCACAGACAATGTGAAGATATTGAACAAAAAACACGGTCGTGTTAACAAAGCAGGGAATCCAATACATAGAGCAACTGTAGCCAATTCCTAGCTAATTCAAAACCAGAAACCGGATTATGGCCAATGAACCAAGTACCATGCTCCCCTATCGTAGAATGGCCACTATATGCGGGGGAGTTATCTTAAGAAGAACAACCTCAGAGCTTTGGGCAGGTAGGGCTCTGAAGACCTTGGAGTACGCCAAGAGAAGATACCTGTCAGCAGAATGCGAAATGATGAAGTGGAACAAGCTGTAAAACAGCTGTGAAGTCAACATGGAACCTACTGGCCTACCCATTTGGTGGGAAGGACCAGGAGAAGTTAGGCCCCTCAAAACTTGAGGTGAAGATAAAAGACGAAAAAATTAGCCCCTCAAATCTGAGGTGAAGAACAAAGATGAAGAAATTATCCCCTCTGAGGCGAAGAACCTGAGGCGAAGAGAAAATATAAAGATTAAAAAATAAACCCCTCAGAACTGAGGTGAAAAGAAAAGATGTACGGGAGTACAACTGAAGCCAGTAAAGGTGGATACCTTTATTTGTGGGAAAACTAGGACCACAGTTTTGCCAAGAGTAATGATCTTCACACAATGGGAATTGAGTGAAAGAGGCCCAAAAGATTGTACCTGTGAATGGGAGGGGACTATGGTGAAGTACTATGTAAATTGTCAAACGAGGATGCTGTAGATTCCCAGAACAGCTGCACAAAGTGTAGACACGCCCATAAGACCTGACTCCACCCAGTGGATTAAAGTCTCGGTAAGGATGGTCGTGGCACCATACAAAGGAGTGTATTCAGTGGGAGCTACGAGACAGCTGATCAAAGACAATAAAGAAGACACAAAAAAGTCCCAACCAAAGTAAAACGGAGAAAAAGCTAAGTGTGCTGAACGATTGGGCCAGCAAGACATTTCTGAGGAAATGGAAGCACATGAACAAGGAAATGGACAACTAAAAACTGAACGACGGGGCGCTAGAATCATCAAAGGATCTCATCATCGCAGAAAGAAAGGTAGAGAATTATTAAATCAAATCGTGAGGTGTCCAAATTATATCTGGAAAGGGAGAGATAATATAAAATCTGCAAAAATCATTGAAACATGCTGGTCCTGGGACAGAGACCCGCTTTACAATGACTCAGACTCAGAGGACGAGGCACCCACTTATGTGTGGAATTTGCTGATTCAACGATCCAGGACAGGACCGTATCAACCAGCTCTAATTGTACGGAAAGAACTAGTAAAGTTAGACCGTCCCAGAAAAGATTACACCCTAAAGTTTAACAGAACCAAAAATTACTACTGCTCATGTATAATGTTCTACAGGAACAAAGACCTAACTAAAGGGTCTCTTAGAGGTGTCACTGACTACGCAGTAACAAAAGACTCATGGAGAAGGCCATACAACCCCAGCCCAATGGGGACACCATGGATCTTCAATGTTGTCTATTTAATAGTACTCGGAATGCAATTCAAAATCAGATGGGGCCATAATTACAGAGAGCCACATCAAACACATTTCTGCGAGATCTCCATAGGGGAGTTGGAGGTTTGGACAACAAGCCGAGCCATGAAAATAAGCATCTACAACCGAGAAACTAACCCAAACAAAATAGTGGTTGAAAACACTGAGCTGCCCCTAAGAATGCTGTGTGATCGAGTCTGCACGTCCATCAACGATTGGGAAGAATACCCAGTACGGATGGCTTACAGGACGACTGTATCGTACAGAGGACACCCTCTTGTCAGTACGGTAACAGCGTTGGAAGAATGGGGTGAACACTATGTGCAATATGGAAGAAAATCCAGGGAAATGTTCAGACAGAGACTGTGGGAGGCGGAGGAACGGCACCGAAGAGGTGAGGACCCATCTGACGAACCTTTTTGTGGGCTGCAAGGCCCCCAGCTTGAACCTGCATGTTGGGGGGTCTACCAATGGAAGTGGGTGTGGAGAGGGTTGAGACCGGAATTGCCACACCCATCTCCTCTCTGCGTGGAACTGTACAAAGGACGTGTGAAAGGAAAAGAGGGCCAAGTCCCAGTGTGAGTCAAATGCGACCACATTGGGCCCGAAAGTACCAGCCCTAAATATAGCAAAAAGCATAGTATGGTTCAACAAACCCAAAATTGACATCTCTATATGGGAAAACTGCACCAAGAACTATTTCTACACAAACATTAAAATACCAGAAAGTCTCATTTGGATGAACCTCAAGAAGAATATCACCCTAAGCCTTGTCCTCCAACCTCACCATGGATATTTAATGTGGTCTACATGATAATAAAAGGAATAAGTATCAAATTGAGATGGGGACCCAAACCCCAACAGAAATGGCACCTGGAAGGACCCCAGCCTGAACCTACCGAATGGCTGGTGATTCGGTGGAAGTGGGTGTGGTAAAGATTGCAACCTGGATGGCCACACCCCTCTCCACTATATCTGGAGCTCCTCAAAGATCGAGTGACCACAACTCACAGGCGCTCGAGGAGGAAGCCCAGAGCTAAAAGAAGCAAAGTCTTTGAAAAGAAACTCTCTCAACATGACAAGTCTGGAAAGTAGACTAAGTCGAGATGATTCAAACAGCGATGCAGATCCACACATCAATGAAGAAGATCCACACATCTATGAAGATGTACCACAAATCTATGAAGATATGGCGACCCCTGACCGACCTAAGGACTGTTTAAGGATTATGAGAATGGATAAAGCAACTTGTCTACGAACCCTGCTGCGGGGATTCGTAGTGTTAATAGGCTTAGTTATGTTGTTGGTTATTTTGTATCAAGCCGGAATCAGACCATGGAGCCTAACGCATGTAAAAGTCTCCCATGGGAGATCCAAATATGCAAACATGACCTGCTGGGAAACCACGCAAAGAGACATCTTCGTACCATGGGACAGAAATGAAACTGTTGAAAATCTTACCAAGACCTGGGAAAGAGTAAGACTAGCAGGCTATCCAGCTTGGATGTACCAGCTGAGAAACACCCCTGAATGGGTGTCAGCAGTAGAGGCTGAGAACCTAACGGGGCCAGACAAACCCCACTTCAAGGTAATCAATCTACTGATTTTGCCTGAAGGAATTGTGACCTGGATAATGCTCCTGCATCACAACATAAAAAGGACAACGAGATGTAACTGGATTCATCTGGACAAAGAAACCCCTGAATGGCACTGTGATTGGGGCTGTAGACCACTAATGGGATTATGCCACCAAGGATATTGGGAGGCTGAAGTGATTTATCCTGCCCCACCGAAGGATGACAGCTGCCAAGCCATACTCCCTCGTTGGGAATTTTGGGGCAATATTCATCTGGACTGTGACAAAGTCCCTCCTTTCATCAGAAGAAACCGGACTGGAGAACATCAAAACCTAACCAAAAGTCAAGACTGTCCACACCGTAAAACACAAGACGGTGCCAGAATCAACGCTACTGAGCAAAGTCCCAAAGTACGACCCAGGAGGTTTGATTCCGAAAGCAGAAAGAAATTGATCATTTTAGCCAACACCGCTTAAAAAAAACCCTGCTCATGCTAGTACAGGTAACCCCCGACCTACGACCCCATCGACCTGCGAACCACGGGACCTACGAACATATCATATTTAATAAAAATATGAATTAAAAAAAATTTTTTTTTTTTTTTTTTGTGTTTAAATGTTCTTAATTTCATGTGTACATCACTTTGTTGCAGCTCTGGTTGTTTTAAAGGCTTTATAAATAATAATTATGATAAAAAAGATCATTTCTGATCATTTTTGAGCAATTTTTGAGCAATCTTGGGCAACAGGAAGTAGGTCTTCAGTTTACACGGTCACAAATTAATGTAGAACACCGGACGCTATTTTAGGTTCAGTCACTGGGGTCTCCGGTCACAAATTAATGTAGAACACCGGACGCCATCTTAGGTTAGCTGCCGAGAGCCGGACGAAGACTGGTGACCAGGATGGCTTCATATGGATTAATTACTAGCTGGAAACGTCTCTGTGAACTTTGTGGATGTCTCAGGCAGCAGCGGATTTATCGCCGATCGTGCCAGGCCGCCGTGCGAACACCTCCGGCCGGCCTGGCTACACCTCCGGCCTGGCTAGCTCCAGAGCTAACACTGGAGCTAACACGGGAGCCGGCCTTTTGAACACTGGTGACCAGGATCGCATCATATGGATTAATTACTAGCTGGAATAGCTCTGTGGACGTCTCAGGCTGGAGCAGCGGCTGGAGCAGCAGCTGCAGATTGATCGCGCCGCCGCTCCAACACTAGCTCATGGCTTGGCTAGCAGAAGCTAGCCAGCTAGCTAACACAGGTCTGGAGCAGCTGCGGTGGCTTGCCGGCCCCCGCGCTGCTTGGCCCGAAAACAATCAACGCATGGCAACCTATGTCGGCTTTGACCATCTCAAAGTAAGAAAATATATTTTTATTTATTCTGTAAATGTGAATAGCAATGTTTAACATTACAGTACACTACTTTACATGCTTAAATGTGTGTGCGCGCTCCGTTAGCATGATAAATAAAGGTTGAATGAATGAATGAATGAATAATTTTTTTTTTAATATAATTTTCACCCCCTACCTACGAACGGATCGAGCTGCGAACGGTTCTTAGGTCCCAAACTCGTTTGTAGGTCGGGGGTTCCCTGTATATAGAATTTAGTTTACTTATTTACTTCTTTACTTATTTACTTATTTTCTTATTTACTTATTTACACTTCACTTATTTACTTATTTACAATGTCCTGATACAACCGGCCCAGCTAAGCCGGAAGAACCTGACGACGCTATCCCAGTCTGTTCAGCAGTTGCTGATCCCATTGACTCAGAGTCGGACTTGACTCATGAAGACCCAATGCAACACCACCACATCAGTAGGTGTGGATGGCAAGGCTGCCTACTCACCTGAAGGATGTCTGAGGCCAGGGAGAATGCGGATCCTGATGCTCAATCACCAAGGGAGAACGAAGAATCATTGACCACTACAGGATCTCCGGAGATGACCTGAGGAGATGACCTCACCTCAGTCGGGCGGCACACGTGGAACCGACCAGGATGACTACACCATGATGGAGGTTGAGAAGAAGCGAACAGCAATCCAGGGTCCAGAGGCACCAAGGATCCTGCGTGACCTGACGACGACATCTCGGGGTCCCAGATGGCATGGACACAGATGACGAGAGGATCACGATGGGTGTTAAAGGACTTGTTAGAGCAGTACCGCCTGTTTTCAAGGAGTGGGTGTCAAAATATGCAGGACTTTTATGTTGAAAACAGACTGACTTAAGACACACAGCAAATTCACGTTCACGCACACACACACAAAACCAGATTAATAACACATATATGATCACTCACAGGCCCTGAGTACAGGGTGTACAGAAACACAATTGTTATATATGGTTTTTAAACCTTGGTTCTAATCATGGCATTTTTAATTTACTGACAGAGGAAACATGGAGTATGCTTTGTAACTTTTGTTTGTATTCTGGTGCCTCGTCTTTGTGGTTTGAACAAACATTATTAGTTAAACCTGTTATAGTTATTTGTGGTTAGTTGGAACGGGCTCTGTCCTCTGTAGTAACACAGCAAGCCTTGCTATGCCTGCACACAGCAAAGGTCATATATGCATGTTCATTCAGGCCCAGGAGGAGGCCTGAACAGAATTAGGTCAAGTAGATAAGAACAGAGGGAAACCTTTCCGCTGTTGGTTCTACTGTGTTGTCATATAGAACTCCCCAAAATAAATAAAAAGAACACTTTGTTAGACGAGCTGAAGACCTCTTAAAACAGAGCTCTGTGATTCAAGGCCTGTTAAAAATGAAAAGAGTTTTTAAAGCATTTAAAACAAAGATAATTAAAATAAAATGTAATCTTTGAATAAGCAATTGTTGAACCATGCTACAGCAGCCAGACAAGCAGCTCTAGCGCACACACACACAAGCACACATAGAACCAAACACGTGCACATGTGAAGGCCTCAGAGGGCTTTTGCCAGATAAGGAAGGTGCAGCTCTGACACACACATACACACACACACACACACACACACACAGTATGTATGTATGTATGTATGTATGTATGTATGTATGTATGTATATATATGTATGTAGATATATTAGGGGTTGAACGAGTACATAATTTTTAAACTCAACATTAACATAATAATACTCGAGTAGAGCTCGAGTAGTTGAATATGTCATAGGATCTCGAGATGCAAAATATAATTAACTAACTAAAACCGCAATTTAAAAAAAAAATATTTACAGAAAAGGACCAACAAAACATTAGGAGCATATAGTAGGGTCCTGTCATTTATCTTACAGCAAATAAGTCACAGGAAACCCAAAACTGTTAGTTATTATTATTATTATTTAAGCTGCAAAAGTGAAAAAAATTGTGTGACACGTCAAAAACAAAACAAAAAACAGTGGGAAGGTTGACCACCCCGCACCACCGCCTGTGGTGCTGCGCATTAGGTTTAGTTTTAGAGATTAATATGTTAATAGGTTGTTTTCAATAGGTTTAGAGATTAATGTTTTTTGCCTTTTATTTGTGAAACAAGGTCAGAGGAAGCTGGTTCTGGTTCGGTCGATTGGACCCGGTGTTACACCACATTATGTGACCTACAACAGTTCATGCAACACCGCCCCCTACAGTCACAATATATGGTTGTCACAGAATATGGTGTAACACCGGTTCGTAACGCATTCCAAACAGGAAGTTGATTCATTTTCTGTTCTGTAACTGCAACGTGATGACGTCACTACGAATACTCTACTTGAAATTTAAAAAACTCTATAGAGGTCCAAGTAATTGATGTGTCGATTACTAGAGTAGTCTGTTAAAGCCCTAATACATACAGGTAGTCCCCGACTTACGAGCGAGTTCCGTCCCTAGGGGGCGCTCGTATGTAGTCTGTAGGGGCGGCCGTGGCGTAGTGGTAATGGCAGTCGTCCCCCAATCAGAAGGTTGGCGGTTCGAATCCCGGTTCCCCACACCATGTGTCATTGTGTCCTTGGGCAAGACACTTAACCCCGAGTTGCTCCCGGTAGGACTGGAAAGCACCTTGCATGGTAGTCTGCCGCTACCGGTGTATGAATGTGTGTAGCATTCAATGTGTGTAGCACTTTGAGATTTTCACTAATGAAAAGTGCGTTATAAATTGAATTCATTATTATTATTATTATTATTATTATTAT
>JBBPBX010080692.1:0-16110 GCA_038048925.1 Garcialebias charrua | reverse complement strand
ACTACTCACACATTCACACAACTCTATTACACACATATTCATACAGCACTCTACTACACACACATTCATACAGCACTCTACTACACACACATTCATACAGCACTCTACTACACACACATTCATACAGCACTCTACTATACACACATTCATACAACACTCCACTACTCACACATTCACACAACTCTATTACACACATATTCATACAGCACTCTACTCCACACACAATCATACAGCATTCTACTACACACACATTCATACAGTACTCTACTACACACACATTCATACAGCACTCTACTACACACACATTCATACAGTACTGTAATAATATAGATAAATACGTCAGTTTGCTGACTTATCTATAATTTAGATGATAGATTTGAGCAGGTTTAGACTGACACAAATTTATCATCAGTTATACGGGTTCTCAACTTTTTCAGATTAAATCAATAAATCTGTGGCTCAGTGAATGTAATGTAACTTGACAGGAAACGTTATTATGTTGACCTACCAAAGGCAGAGTCATTTAATAACAAAATCATCAAATTACAATCACAACATATTTACATAGATTGATCGATCACAACTTATAACTAACTTTTCAGCAGATTAAAACATAAGACAACAGAACACAAGTTAATGGGTCTTATATTAACTTATTTCTGTGGCACAAACTTACAGTTTACATTTAGAAATAAACATAAGGAGGAGTTTAAGGAGGAAGATTAAAGATTGAAAGGAAATGGTTGAATCTTATCTTGAGATGTTTAACCAGAGTGGCTCATCCTCTGTTTGGTTTCGGCTGGACATCCGTACCGTGATGAAACGACGTTTACCTTTGTGAAGATTTTCTTATCTCGACTCCAGTAAATTAGTCAAGCCAGACGCGCATGCCTTGCTGCGTTTTACAGGCGACACATTTTCATCCTGCCACGGTCTCGTGAGGTCTGCTTTGGCCTCCCAGAGTAATGTTATCAGCTCCGGTTTGGTTTCAAGATAACTTCCAGGAAAAGTGTTCACAGCTTGGAGCAGTGACCCTCAGATGGCTAACAGCTGACGTGCTGTTTAAGCCTCGCTGAAGACGTGGGCCTTTGACTCAATGGCCGGACGTACAACAGCTTGGAGAAAGACGTCTATGCATCTTTCATTCTCCCAGAGAACTCACTGTGTTGGAGCTCGTGGTTCCCTTTGCACTCCCAGAATCAACAGGAAGTGTCCCTTTAAGAAGGGGGTGTGACTTAGTCACATACTTCCTGCTGATTGGTTGTCGTACCCCTAGAGAGGGTGTGACTTTGCAAGTGAGTGAGTTTGAGTGACAGATGATAGGGTAGACAATACATAGAGAAACATGCGTCAGACGATGCAGGTGCATGTGAACAAGCCATGTAATTTGTTTTGAGAACAGATTCATTGTTTTTAGAAAGGACGGGAGACAGAAAGCAAATTATGTCTAGAACTTTTCCTTCGTTCCAAAAACACTTCAAACAAATACGACGGATTGTTCAGTCAACTTTAAGACAGTTATTCTGCACAGAGCAGACAGTTTAGAGCAAGATCATTCTGAGATGTTCTCTTAACTTTGGCATATTTAAAATATACCAGCTTAGTAAAATCATCATTAAATGACAAAAATATACTGTTGATCAATTCTGAATTAACACACATTAAAGAGAAAGTTCAATCTGATTAATTGGTGTCCATTAATTCAAAATAATTGTAACAAAAATAGTGTCCTTGAGAGCTTCAAGAAAGTGTACCACTTAGAGTTTCAAAGAGATGCGGAGAGGTGTACTTAAAGGTCAAGCCTAAAATATCAGAGATGAGGTGTTCCACTACAGTCCCCCTTTTTGGAAATCATCGCCTGTCCTTGGAGATGAGTTCCAACACGAAAGGATACCACCGAATGTCTCTGACCTCTATGTAATCCAGCAAGTGGAAAAAAAAAAGTCAAAAAAAGTTCAAAATTATACTCCCATAATGTTTTTGGAAATTCCATACTGTTCGTAGGTAATCCCATTGCGGTAAGCTTTCAATCCTTTGGAAAACATAGTCTGTTAACCCATGGAAAACTGAGTCTGTGATCCTTTGGAAAACAAAGTCTTATAATCCACAACGGTAAATCCACAACGATGGGGGTTATTGATTTCATCAGCAAGAATGGATTTTAATCAGCATGTAGAGGGGATCCCTCGATTGAAGCAGAGGAGGCGGCCCTTGGATGAAGGTTGAAGACCAACGTTGGATCAGCAGGTCCCCACATCGAAGGTTGCAGGCTGGATGGCTTCCAGTCGGTGCCACCCTGGTTCAATGTGTCATGCAATTATGTGGTTTTAGGTGGGCTTATGATTGGGATTTTACATTAGGCCCTACCTATATGCACCTGGTATGTAAGCTATCATGGATTAGATCAGCTACAATTACCAATTAAGGGGTGGATCAATGCTGTAAAAATCAGATATAGGGATCTATACCTATAGAAATGTGGAGGGCTTCTGTAACGAAGGCCTCTTCTTTCAAACTATTCCTCCATTCATTATTTAGTTTAGGTTAAACTAAAATAAAAAAATGAAATCTAGTTTGGTCTAAATGTCTGTTGTCTTTTAGACGAACGACGCAAGATTTGGTATTCCCTATAAATTTTGAAGTCTATGGCGAGACTCATCAAAATGAATAGATCTAGAATAGAAACGATCGAATCGGTCCTACCTAAATGATTGGGAGATCAGTGTAGATTATAGTACCTTAAGTAGTATTGATCTACAATGACTCTTCAAAGATTGAGATCTTTAACAAAATGAACAGCATGTTGGCATAGTTAAATCCATTTAAGTCTTCAACTAACATTAATCAAAACCTCTTTTGGCTGGGAGTGTTCAGAAAACAATAACAACTTCAATAACACAAAAGTAGCAATTAAGCAACTAAAAACAACGTTTCACTACAACAAACTCACTCTGGTCGTCAGATTCCAACGTGTCACACACAAGAAAAACAGTTCTTAGCTTTATAACCGATGTCAATTAAATCCTGCAGATTTAAACGGTTGTTAAGGTTAGTTTTTGTTGTGGGTTTTATGCTTAGCGTTTCTAAGTTCTAGTTGGAACGGTTTCTTTTCGCAACTAGTATAGTTTAAACTGTTTAGTTTATTTACTATCCTGTGCTTGGACGACCTTATTTTCCCATGAAGTCTGTGAGTTTGCGAGAACTTTGTCATTTGTGGGGTTATTGAAATCTTTGTCCTTGACATGGGCATGGCCTAACATCACCCCCCTGTGGTCATGGGGGACCACGCGCACAGGTGTGGACGTCCGTCCACGGGCCCGAGTTAAGCTGGGTTTATACTAGCGTCTCATGTCTTTTACCTCCCGCCGACATGTCTTTTACCTCCCGCTGAGTGAACCCAGCGATGATGCAATTGCGTGTGTGTCACCGACCGCATGAGTGTTTATACTTGGCAAGACGTGGGGGGATAAATTATAATAAATCCCTCCCTCTTCCCTCCCACTGCATTCCAGGATTTCATGAAAAAAATGAAAGGAGGCAGAAGAAGAAAAAAATCTCATTATTTCTGTCCCTTCTTCAAACAAAATTAACAATCAATTCAAATAGCAATCACATATATAAATATAAGATATTAAATGATTTCTCACACAAAATAGGCTTTAGTTACAGTTTTGCACGCTGTACCCGTATAACCGTATTTAAAAACAAAACAAAAACTCAACCATGTGAGATTCGAACTCACGTCCTTTGAGTGGGAGCGCAACGTCTTTACCACTAGACCAACACGGCTTGTTGTCTAACAGCGGAATTTGCTTTCTTTTAAAGGGTGCATGCAGGCGCAGGCATGCTTTTGAGTGCGCGCGCGTAAATATATATATATATATATATATATATGTATATGTATATATATATGTATGTATATGTATATATATATATATGTATATATATATATATATATATGTATTGGTGTGTGTGTGTGTGTGTGTGTTGGGTGCAATGCGCAAAGTGTGCTGAGGCGCGCACGGTTTGCCCTGCGTGCTCACACACATACAAGTTTCTCTTCAAATCTACCCCTGTCTGTCAAAGCAAAAACAAAAAACGCCCACAAACTTTGAACCAATCACACGCTGCGAGCCGCATCGTCGGCGTCTCGGAGTTCTGCTTGGGGGCTATGTACACGACAGGCTGTCGAACGGGGGATAGCAGCGGGAGTGCGGCCAAAAGTTGCGCAATGTTTGCTCAGTCAACGGGGGGTAAAAGACATGCGCCGGGGCGTCTTGCAGAGTATAAACCAACCTTTAGGATGCCTTTGTTTAGTTTAAGCTGTTCGCGCAGTTTATTGGGAACCTTGTACAGGAACCTTACAGGTTTCGGCCAACGTATCTCTGTACGTTTACCTCTCTCTGCGTAATTCAGGTGTGTCACAACTGTTGGCGCCGTCGCAGGTGTGTCTGACTGGTCAGATTGCGACGTGTCACTGTCGTTGTGGTGTGTGTCTTCCCACTCCATGATTGAAGAGGTGCTCTTTGAGTCTGTCAGAACTATTTCATTGCTGAGTAGCTCCAGATTCAAGAGCTCTTGAACCAAGGTCTCATCGAAAGCTTGGCTGATGATTGAATTACCTGTCCCAGAGGACAGTACAGCGTTCTTGGTGTGTGATCCTCGGATCTCTACACCGTCCTCTACCCGTGGTAGGAAGTGTGAGTCTGCCCCCATTTTGTTTGAGGAGGGGTCCTCAAAATCTGTAACAATGGAGTCCAAGTGACTGTCAGCGTGTTGTAGACTGTCACTTTCAGGACTCGGATGTCCTTGAACCAAGACTTCACTGAAATCTTGGCTGTATGCCGAATTACCTGTCCCACAGGACAGTACAGCGTCATCGGTGTGGGACCCTTGGATCTCCACACCTTCTTCTACCGGTGGTAGGTAGTGCTCAGTGAGTGCTGAAGGTGTCAGCTCGCAGAGGAGGTTCTCGTGTTGGGCCAGAGTCTGGTCCACCTGTTGAGTCTCCTCTGTCTCACCTGTATATGAAGGTTCACTTACCGGGTTTGTGGTCTCGGTTGGGGAATCCCATGTGACCTCAGCGGTACCTGTTGTTAGACAGTCAGTGTCCTGACCTTGGGGAGGCACCTCGATTGGCAGTGGACTGCTCACTGTGGCCCACATTGTCTGACTGCCATAATCTATAATCGCTTCAAAGCGATTTATAAAATCTTGGCCGACCAGAAATGGGATGGAGTCCACCGTAGACACATGTACCGGATGGCAAATTGTCGTCTCGCCAATCTGCATGTGAACCATGGCAATAGCTGTCAGGGTTGTACCCATTTCTGAGAGTCCTCGCAACTCTATAGCACATTCTGTCAGGGGTATTTCTCTGTCAACACTGTTAGCGGCGGTCCGTAACCTCTCAAACAGCTCGGCTGACATGACAGACACGTCTGAGCCGCTATCCAGGAGTGTTGTTGTATTTTTGCTTTGTTTTGTTTTGTTTTTTGAATGTCCAGAGGACCAGACTTAGCATTTTTGGATATCCAGGAGTGCTTCTCGCGCGAAGACCCCTTCCAGTCTGAGTGGCAGGTAAGCTTTCTCAACGTGCCCCATCCTCATAAATTTACACAGAAACCTTCTAGGTTTAAGCACACGCTTCTGTGTACGTGTACCTCCGTCTGTGCAATCGTCATTGCTGTCAGCATCATGATGGTTGTCTGCCTCATGACCTTCAGGATGTTGATTACCAGCAATATGTTTGCTGTCAGCATCTGGACTTTCAGGCCGCTGATCATCAGCAATTTGTTTGCTGTCAGCATCTTTGTCAGTGTTGACGTTGTTGTTGTCAACCGTGTGCACTGAGGTGGTGCAAAAGGCAGTGCTGCACGTCGCTTTGTCAGGTTGAACAACGTTGTTTGTGTTATCATCAAGGACAACGTCACATGTTGTGTCAGCTTGGTCAACCACTGTAACATTCAAATCATTTGACAAACAACTTACCACCTCAGTCTCTTCCGCGCGCGGAGGCGTCGTTTCCTTAATCTGGAGCATGTGTGACTCTTTGCATGTCTCGAACTGTGCAGTTCGAGGGGCAGGGGCAGGAGGGCCGCTTCTCGTGGGTACATGTTGGGACCGACCATTTTTCAAAGGGTCACGGCTCCCAGACATCAACTTCTCTCGAAGTTCACCCACTGTGAGACCTAGGTCAAAACCTTCTTGGTTCGATCTGAACCATCTTGGTTCACCTAGAGAGCGAACACCTACCTTGTGTGGTTCTCTGCTCATCTCAGGGTTTTCAACCTGAGGGGCAGGGGGAGCAGAACTCCCTGTGAACCGATCAGAGTCACTGTTCCAGCTGGACACAATCTGTGGTTTGTTATCATGACAATCCTGTTTACTCTCGCACTCTGTAGGAGAGGGAACCTCTTCTATTTTCTGCGAGTGGGATGTGACCTCTTGACCTGGGCACACCACTGAGGGTGTCCTGGGTAGTATCCTTGTCTCAAAAACCCACGCAGCGTAATCTTTTATCTTTTCCATGCTGTCCTTTTTGCAATCAAACGTTAAGCGAACACATTTCATTTGGAAAGGCATGAGATGCGTAGTGAAAAGACGTTTAAACTCCTCATCTTCCTCTAAGCCAGGGACAATTTTGCCCCCGGAGTAGGCCGAGAGGAGCCTGTCGTAGAACGACAGGGGACTTTCCCACGTATCCTGATGGACGTTCCATGCAGCCAAGTAATTAGCATACGATGAAGCAGATTCTCCCACTTTGCGATAAGCACGGGCAGGAATCCCAAGGCCCCCACGCATCCATCTAGGATAGATAGGAGAGGAGGCCCCCTCAGTTGGTGCACGTGTTTGAACGTCCATCTTTGTACTGATTTTCTGTGAAAAATCAAGTAAAGTGGGTCTTATTTCACAGTGTACAGTCTCACCTTGTGATGCCTGCGGTAGTCAACATGGTGTCCAAGATGTGAAATCAAATAAAAATCAGTGACCTGTGACAAGGTCAAACAAAATCGGACATCGTTGTGTGACCTTTGTGAAAATCAAGACAAAAGATGCCTCATGTCTTTTATTTTAAACTTGCAGTTTAAAATAAAGTAGACAACCTCGTAGCACAGAATTTAAGATAAAATTGTCAATTTTTATCAAAAAACAGACAAGTCTGTATTAATTCTGTGTAACTGTTCTGCTTTCAACATTCGATTATATGTGAAAATCAAATGAAGGATGCTGTGTGTTCAACATTTCAAAATGTACACTATTCAAAAACAGGAAAGTTGAAATGCATACAGGAATACATGAACTGTATTCCTCACAGCCACCAGCAGATGGGGGTACCGCGCTGGATAAGTTTATCCCAGCAACTGCAATTCTCTCTCTGACCGCTATAGAGGCGCTGTTGTCACCCGTGAGCGAAGCTGCAGCTTTTAGCCCACAGACATCTAACAACGGATGAAAAAGCATCAATCAGACAGATCTAAAGCCTTTACGTGACAAAGCTCCAGAACCCCAGTCTATAATCGACGATTCGATGTGAGTAACATCGTTTAAGACAGGTAATGTGATTCTTTAAACTGCGTTTAAAAGAAAGCGGTCGGTCCTCAGTACTCTACTACACACACATTCATACAGCACTCTACTACACACACATTCATACAGTACTCTACTACACACACATTCATACAGCACTCTACTACACACACATTCATACAGCACTCTACTACACACACATTCATACAGCACTCTACTACACACACATTCATACAGCACTCTACTACACACACATTCATACAGCACTCTACTACACACACATTCATACAGCACTCTACTACACACACATTCATACAGCACTCTACTACACACACATTCATACAGCACTCTACTACACACACATTCATACAGCACTCTACTACACACACATTCATACAGCACTCTACTACACACACATTCATACAGCACTCTACTACACACACATTCATACAGCACTCTACTACACACACATTCATACAGCACTCTACTACACACACATTCATACAGGACACTACTACACAACTGTGTCTGGTTTGCACCATCTATGTTGGAGAAATATTCTAGCTTATCTTACTTTCTCAAAAAGAACCACAATTGGTCGCAGGAGAAGATTTTTTTAACTTGGATTTTACTGTCATGGTCAAATTTTCAGAATATTTACATAAATATACATAAAGCACACAGATTGGGTCCAGTCATGAGAATCTGCCTCAAGCTTCCTCCTCTGCTTGCTTTTATACCCTTACCATTCAGCCAAGTTCACAGAGTGCAGTAAGTGTCCTTGGATGCAGCTGCACCCAACCTTTCATCCAGCTCTCTTCTATTCCAAACATATAGTTCATGGGCAGAGATAAGATTCTCTTCCATACTAATAAAAACACCCATAATCTTTGACCACTTTTTCTCTGACAGCATGCAGAATTAGTCACAAAAACAACATAGTTAATCTGAACTATTTCTCAAATTAAGTTAAAAAAAAAAAAATAAGGTCAGCAAATCTGTTCAATAACGGACTTCCGGGAGGACGCGGAGCAAGATGGCAGCATCAGATCGAGCTCCCTTGTCGAAGGAATTAAAAAACCTCCCTAAACCAAAGAAACTATCCAAACACGATTGGAACTTGACATGAAATGAGTGGAGGGCGCAAACCGAGAGGCGTAAAGAAGAAAATGTCAGACGACAATGGCCCTCATGCACGAAAATGTTCGTATTTATATCCTAAATTTCTCCTACTTTTGTTCGTACGAAGCGTTCGTACGAACATGCCACGTCAGATCCAACAAAGTCTTCTATCGTCAGGAAATGTGTGTATATGAGCTGTGTAAATAATGATGAATCCCACCTGTTCTATTCACCTGCTCGTGCACGCGGGTGGTTATTTACATAATTCCCACCCCTCAAAACACCATATAAGGATATAGTTTCCTGCCACCGCGAGCAGGAAGTGTCCATTCATTCCGGCTTTTATGCGTCAGAAAACACACAAACGCGTTTGGCGAATTAAAATTGACTCGCCTTTGATCATAGTGTCAGCCCCGGATCTGAGCGCAGACCCACACAGAATACAGATGACATCAGTGAGCGCCCACAGTCAACAGGCAGTTTATATTAAAAATGACATGAAACAACTGAATAAGCTGGTTTCGCTTTTTTCTCCCCTGTCTCTGCAGCGGCGCTGTGTGTGTGTGTGTGTGTGTGTGTGTGTGTGTGTGTGTGTGTGTGTGTCGACAGTGGCACGGGGTGGGGGGGCCGTGCCGACAGTTGCGCGTGGCGTGGTTGCGCGGGCGCGTTGCGTGGCACACGGTGGTCGACATGAGTTGCGCGGGGTGGGGGCGCGTGGCGTGGTTGCGCGGGCGCGTTGCGTGGCACACGGTGGTCGACATGAGTTGCGCGGGGTGGGGGCGCGTGGCGTGGTTGCGCGGGCGCGTTGCGTGGCACACGGTGGTCGACATGAGTTGCGCGGGGTGGGGGCGCGTGGCGTGGTTGCGCGGGCGCGTTGCGTGGCACACGGTGGTCGACATGAGTTGCGCGGGGTGGGGGCGCGTGGCGTGGTTGCGCGGGCGCGTTGCGTGGCACACGGTGGTCGACATGAGTGGCGCGGGGGGTCACGCGCGGGTGGCGCAAGGTGGTGGACGTGGGGGGGGGTGTTGAAGCCGCTTTAATTAAACCAATATGTGTGGTTGCATTTAATTGTTTTTAAACTCAAAATATTTTCTAAATAACGAAATATAAAGTTATTAGTGGAGAAAAGGCCGTCTGGATAACAGCAGACTGACTGCTCGTAAAATATACGACAGGTCTGGACCACACGTAAATTTTGTTCGTATCTGAAAAAAATCCTAGGATACGAAAACATTGTTGGATGCCACAAATGATCCTAAATCACTCGTACGCACAGTATAAGAACAAATCTGTGCGTAAGAACGGTTCGTGCATGAGGGCCAATGAGTTGAATACATAACCCTACGTCGTCGTCTAAAAGAACAACAGACATTTAGACCAAACTATATTTTCTTTTCTATTTTAGTTTAACTTTAAGCTAGGTGATGAATGGAGGAATAGTTCGGGAGAAGAGGCCTTCGTTACAGAAGCCCTCCTGAACCGTCTATAGACGTAGATCCCTATATTTAACTTTTTATGCATGATCCACCCCTTACTTGGTATCTGTAGCTGATCTAAACCATGATAGCTTACATACCAGGTGCATATAGGTAAGGCTAATGTAAAATCCCAATCATAAGCCCACCTAAAACCACATAAATGCATGACACATAGAACCAGAGTGGCACGGACTGGAAACCAACCAGCCTACAACCTTCGATGTGGGGACCTGCAACTCCAACGTTGGTCTTCAACCTTCATCCAAGGGTCGCCTCCTCTGCGTCAATCGAGGGACCCCCTCTACATGCTGATTAAAAACAATTGTTGCTGATGAAATCAACAACTCTAATTGTTATGGAATTACCACTGTAGAATTACTGCTGTGGATTATAAGACTTTGTTTTCCAGAGGATTAAAAGCTTACCACAATGGGATTACCTGTGAACAGTGTGGAATTTCCAAAAACATTATGGATTTATAATTTTTATTCTTTCCACTTGCTGGATTACATCAAGATCAGAGACATTTGGTGGTATCCTTTCGTGTTGGAACTCATCCCCATGGACAGGCGATGACTTCCAAAAGGGGGGACTTTGGTGGACACACCCTGGTATCTAATCGCTCTCAATGATGACCTTTTCTGGGAGTTAATTCCTGAAGGGACAGTAACACTTTTTTTACTTTAATTTGAATCAAAACACAAATAAGTCACCCAGAGACTTCCTTTTATTTTGTTAATTCAAATGTCATCAAATGAATAACTCTTGTCATTTTTGATCATTTGTTATTTGTATTGAGTAGTCACTCTTTAATATGCTGATGTATTTTTAACATGTGAATGATCATTACTAAACTGGTATATCTTTCTCTGTCTGAATCAAAGGAACTATGGCAAAGTTGAAAATATGTCAAGTTGTACTTTCTAGATTTTGTTTTAGAAATGTTGACACGTAAATCAAAGTCTAAATCAAGTTATGTGTATAACTGGAGACTGGTGTCTTTCGTTCTGAACACAATCTTCCTCTCCTATCCTGAAATGGCCTTCACATTTTCAGCTCTCTGACCCGAGCAAAGTCACTCCCGTTCTCTGGGAAAAGAACCAATGAGCGGGTGGATTTAGCTGAGTCAACCCTCTTCTCTTATAGGCTCCACTTCCTTTCTCCTTTTCTGCTGGTACGTCTGACCATTAAGCCAAAGGTCTACGTAACCAGTAAAGGATTTATAACATGCTGGTTATAAGTTCACTTCAAGCTGTAAAAAGCTCCATCTTGAGTGAGAATTCCTCCTGAAGAATGTTTATTCTGAAAAGCTGAACCAGAACCCATCGTTATCACTCTGACTGATTTGAGGCAGACACACACAGAAAGTGTAAGCAAACCGGCGACCAGCTGTTGGAGAAAGAGGGACGAACAAACCGTCTCTGTCCATCGTCTGGAAACCCCTCTTACCGGAAGAAGACTTCAAAGGTAAAGAGTGTTGTTTGTTTACAAACTTGGACTGGACCGGGTCGAGCTGATGTCAGCGGAGGATGTGCAATGCTGGTTATACATTCTTTAGACAACCTTTACTTTATTCATCTTCTTCTCTCCTACTCCTCCTAAACTTTCTCCTTATACAGTATTTTCTTAAGCCAGAAACTAAGTAATATGCCTGCAGTATAAGTAAATATGACTTTACTTGTCTGTTGTTTTAAATTGAAATCTGTCCATAGTAGTTGTATATGAAAGAAAAATCAGACCCAATCTTTATCCTCATGTGATGTAGTTTATTGATTTTGTTATTAAATGATTCAGTTTTGCTGTTTCAACATAAGTAACGTTTACTGTCATTGAAATTTCGTCACTCACAATTTATTTGCTGAAATCCTAAAAAGAGAGAACTCGTTTAAAATTAAATGCTAAGAATTTGGGTCAGATAAATTCTGCCCAAACTTTCATTTTGGAATATTGCACAGTCAGAAAAACTGACAAGTAATATATCTTACATATGGTTTTATACTTTCTTTAGAAAAGAAAAAGTACAAGTTATTCTCCTCCAGGCAAAAAAAAAGAACATGAAAAGTACAAAAAAATCAGGGTATAGAAATTCATTTTCCAGCTCATTTGGACAAAGGCATAAACGAGGAGTTATGTCATTGTTTTCAAACAATGTAAAGTTTGAAATGTTGAAGGAAATTGGGGATAAAGAAGAAAGATACCTACTGATAAAAGGTAAATTGGAAAATCAGTTAATTACATTACTCAATGTATATGCTCCACCAGAAAGTGATAAAGTGTTCTTTAAAAAAATATTTGATCTCATTAATTTGGAAGCAGAGGGAATATTGATATGTATCAGAGACTTCAATGTTGTATTAAATTATAGGATGAATACTACAAGTAAAAAAAAAAAAATCAGTAGGTATATGAACACCATGATGCCAGAAATGGCAATACTAGATGTGTGGAGAGAATTTCACCCCTTAGATAAGGATTATACTCACTATTCAATACCACATGGTGTTTATTCCAGAATTGATTATATGCTAATGAATAAGAAAGAACTACATAGACTGAAAGAAAGTAGGATAGGAGTATCAGATGTCTTCGATCACAATGCTATTTATCTTAAAGTCCACTTGAATAGTGAAAAGAAAGAGACTTTGTGGAGACTAAATGAAGGAATATTAAATAATAAGGTTCTAGTTGGTGAAGTAAAATAGGAAATAGCCCAATATAGAGAGGAAAATGATAATGGTGAAGTAGACCCAGTAATCTATGGGATGCCCTGAAGGCCGTAATACGGGGATAATGATTTCTTACACAACATTTATGAAGAAAGCTAGATTAGAAACATACAACAAACAAATAAGGAAGCTAGGGGATTTAGAACAGCAATATAAACAAACGAACGACCCAAACATATTTAATCTCATTAAGGAAACCAGGAAAGAAATGGAAAATAATTTATGGGAGGAGGTAGAAAAGAAGGCTAGATTTACTAAACAAACACTATGAAGGAGGGCCTAAAACTACAAAACATTTGGCTAGGCGCATTGAGAAACAACAAATATTAAGTAGCATACATAAGATACATACATAAGATATAGCATACATAGCATACATAAGATGGGCAGCACGGTGGCATAACTGGTAGAGCTGCTACCTCTCAGCGAGAAGGTTGCCGGTTCAAATCCCGGTCCGGGGGCTTTTCTGGGTGGAGTTTGCATGTTCTCCCCGTGCATGCGTGGGTTTCCTCCGGGTACTCCGGTTTCCTCCCACAGACCAAAAAACATGCATGTTAAGGCGAGATACACTCGAGCGTCCTCACGATACGCCTATACGCAGCGTACGTACGCTGTGGCAAAAGCGTAGCCCCGCGTAGCCCCTCAGGGCATGTACGCGCAAAAGTATTTTTTTACTACGCATACGCGATGCGCATACGCGATGCGCGGTGTCTGACCTAAACTTCCCCGGCGCCGGACTGTTTTGTATGTTACACAAATGAAATAAATTCCCCTTCTTTATCGCTGATCGGGCCTTTTCTTTTGTTTTTTTGCCTAAAGTCAAGTAACCGCTTCTTCCTCCGTTCACTCGATGAATGAAATGAATGAATTCAGGTCCTACCTGGGTGCGCGATGTTTTAATATTCCCTGGTGGGCTGTGTGCTGCAGGAAAAGCACTCCCTGTTATTATTTTTATTTCTGAGAGAACTTTTTATAACATATATAGTAGAAAGACCGTATCAGAACACCGCAGAAGTCTGAGCGAGCTGCTCATGATGCATTCTCGAGGTTTCACTTTGAGCTGACTGAAATCTGTCAATCATTTCAGTAGGCGTGTCAGCAAGTGACCAATCAGCGAGCTCAGTTGAGTCCCCTCCGTGCTCAGCTGCTCATATTACAACAAGGAGAACGCGAGCGTTTGAAAGCTGATAGTTTCTGAAAGTATAGAAGCGAAAACGTACGCTCCGTATACGCGCGTATACGGAGTCTGCTTCAGTGTATCTCGGCCTTTAGGCTGATTGGTGACTCTAAATTGACCCTAGGTGTGAGTGAGAGAGTGGATGGTTGTTTGGTGTGAGTGAGACAGGTCCCTCTTGTAAATGAGTCCCCGTGACTCAACGAGGCTAGCCTGTATAAATAAAGGTTGAATGAATGAAAAAAGAGATCCATTAAATAATACAATCCCATATGAACAAGAAGAACTACAAAGAGCATTTGAGCAATACTACAAAAATGTATATGCACAACCGCCTTCGGCAGGGGAAGAGGAGGTGAGAATTTTTTTGGATTTACAGCTTTTCACATCTCTCTGAAACTCTTAGTGTTACACTTTTCTTGAAGCTCTCAAGGAGACAAGTGGACAGTATTTTATTACATTTATTTTGAATTAAGAGACATGAATCAATCAGAAGAGACTTCCTTTTAATTTGTGGTAATTCAGAATTAATTAACAGATTATCTCTTGTCATGTTTATGATTATTGGTTATTCATAGCAGTGTTATTCTTCAATATGCTGTATGATCATGGTTTATGCTGTACCAATGCTGGTCACTTCTTCATATGATGAATCAAAGCATCACCTGTTATTATTCATATGAACAGTATATTCTTAATATGTGAATGATCTTACTAAGCTGGTATATTTTTTCTATGCCAAAGTGCGAGAACATGTCAGAATGATCTTCCAGACTTTGTTTTAAATTGTTAAGAGACACTATGATCACGTCTTTAGACTAAACTGGTCGTTCTGTCTCCTTTCTCTGAAAACAAATCCCTCTATTCTCAAAACAGATTCTCTGTTTGTTCACACCTGCAAGTCTTCTGACGCACCTGCAAGACTTCTGACGCACTATCTTCTCTCCTATCCGAGTGACCTTCACGCACTCTAACTCCCTTCTACTGGTTCGTCTGAACCAATCGGAGAAGAACAAGTCACTGATCTCAGATCCTTTCTTAAAGGGGACCACATATTCAAAATTCACTTTTTAATGTTTTTTTTACTCAACTTTGGGTATTTACTCCATAAAAAAACAGTCCTAAGGCCAAAAAAATGCACCCAGTGGTTTATTTACTCTAAGTAGATTTATTTAACTGTGATAAGATAGGTTTCGTTTTGAAATCATCGCGCCTGTTACGTCACAGGCGCGAGGACAACCCACCTCGAACCTGAGTCCAGCCCCCTCACCTAGCAACCCCTGGTGCGGCTCAACCCACTCCAGTATAAAAGAGTTGACGGTTGTTTTTCCTGATTTCATGGCTAAAAATGTCACAGAGTCTAGCCAGCTAACTCTCTGACCCTCGTGGCGCAGATAATGGATTTAAAATTGATAGTTTTCAGATGGGAACAGATGCGCATGTTTCTGTGTGTGTGTGTGTGTGTGTTGGTTTATGTGTCATTAGCAGGACAGACTACTTAACGCAACCAAACCCGTGTGTGCGTGTGTGTGTGTGTGTGTTGGTTTATGTGTCATTAGCAGGACAGACTACTTAACGCAACCAAACCCGTGTGTGCGCGTGTGTGTGTGTCCTCACATACAGGTTCAGCCTGAGCCAAGATCACTTGGAGCTCCTATTTAATTCCATCAGAGCGTCAGGTAGTGTTGATAAAAAGAAAGCCCGCTGTGAGTGTGTGTGTGTGTGTGTGTGTGCCGGCCCGCACGTGCTCCTCGGAGGGACGCAGATAAAAAAGCCCCCGCTGTGCTGCTGTGCTTGTGTGTGTGTGTGCTTTGCTCCCCTACAGCTGCGCCACAGGCAGAAGGAGGGAGAGTCAGAGGGAGGGAGAGTCAGAGGGAGGGAGAGTCAGAAGGAGGCAAAAGAAACGTGCAGTAACTTCCTCGTCTGCCTTTGGAGGGCGGAGTTAATGTGAGCAGATCTTTGAAGGGCGTGCCACAAGACCTCCTCATCATAAACCGGTCGTTCAAAACGAAAGTTAAAAATGGCAGAATTAAAAAGGGTATAATTGATTATCTAAGAATTATTTTGTGTATTAAATTGA
>JBBPBX010080691.1:0-16110 GCA_038048925.1 Garcialebias charrua | reverse complement strand
TCAACACTAACAGATAATATAGTGTACTACCGTAACTTTATTTACACATAACTACAGAAACACTTGGTTCATTGTTATCCTTTTTTCTTTTTTCAAACAACATGTTCATTTGAACACTCAGAAAAAAATATTAAATTCATTGATTCATTTTCATCTCAATGCTCTGGCCAGTTGTAGTATTTCTGCATATTTTAATGTCTTGATGCACAAACGTAGCTTTCTGCAGCAGTCCTGATGTTCTACAGATCCTGAAGACGTCTCCATCTGTTGTTTAACAATATCAAGGTTTGTTCTCCACCTCGGTCCACTCTTCAGGTGAAGACATTTCTGTGAATCCTCGCTCGTCCACGCTCCTGGATGTCCAGGTGTTGTAGGTCTGGATGCAGAGGACATCTGGGTCCATTATGGGCTGAATGCTGCATCCACTTTGTCACTTCCCTCATCAGAACCACAGAAAATCAACAGATTTACATCAAAGAATATTGTTGAGTAGTATTCTTTTCGTTGATGCAATCTTACCTGCTGTGATGTGAAAGTCTGGGTTGTACTAGTGGTTCAACATGAAGAGCCTCAGGTGATGGACTGGAGACCTGGAAACCTGAAAACACAAACAAAATAAAAGAATAATATATTTAACAGATATTTTAAAAGGGACTAATTTTTTAAACTATTAATTAATGTTGAATAATTATTAGGAACATTAACTAATATATTACCATTTCAGTGCTGTGGAGGCTGGAGACGATGTACATGTTGTAGAATTACTTCTGCCTCGTCCACATGCATGTAACTCCACACAGCAGCTGAGCTCACCTCATGAAGTGAAAAGTCTCCAAAAACCAGCAGGAGCTGAAAAAAATTATAACCTGCTGTTTACTGGAAATAACTTTGGCTTCTCTGCAGACAATCCGCTAAAATATTAACTTTTAAATGGCTAAATTGGACGGATCGAGTTTGTAGCTCGTCCATTGTTTACAAGCAGCGCAGTAGGGAAAGTCCTTTAAATGACGTCATCATCCTGCGACGGCGAAATCCCTATTTATCGTGTTAAAAAAATGGCGCTAATTTTAAACTGTTTTGGGGGAGAAATTTCATTCATTTAACATTATTTTAGCAAAAACGGTCAGGGGTCAATCTTAATATTTATATATGTTGTGCCATTTTTTGAAAAGTCAAAAGATGATGTCAGTGGAGCTTTAAGATCTCAGTTTTAAAGTACCCTGGCCAAGACGAGCAGCAGCTCAACATCTGTATCTAGAAACAAAGATTTGCACATCACCCATAAAAAACCTGCAACATTAAACCTAAAGAACTGTCTTCTGTCTTTGTCTCTGCCCCTCAGGCCCTGAAGAGAGCTCACAGTGGGATTTCTCTGTCTGAGCTGGAGGCATCAGTAGCTTCCCCATTCACCTCATCCACTTCCAACATTTCCTGCGTCCCCAACCTCATCAGGTGGAGACATGTTTCTGTTCCAAACACGACAAAACCAGACACGTTGGGGGAGAAGTTATTACATAGATTTTGTAGCCATGGCTTCGCTTTTGTATCTGGATTTTTCTTTAAAGTTTGAACAAACTCCTGCACCTGTGGCACAGAGAGATCTTTGGCTCAAAATATGACTAAAAGAACCGTTTGAATAATAAGATGTTTTCTTTCCTTTTTTTCCAAAGGGAAGGCCGAGCTGCTCTCATTACATCTTTCTGCGTTTTTAAGTTCATGGCTCTCTACAGCATCATCCAGTACATCAGTGTCATCCTGCTCTACTGGGTAAGAACTGTGCATCTTTATTCTTCTGTGTTTTTATCTTCGTGTTGCCAGAAAAAAAAACGTAGTTTAAGTCACAGCTAAGAAAAGGTCAAATATAAAGATAGAACTGTGCTAATTTCAGAAGACTTCAGAGCAGCGTTCGTGTTTACAAAGATTAGGGAGTACAGAAACAACAACTAGAAAGTTCCTGGAGAATCTTTGAGGGGGACTGACATGCCGCGACCATTTTAAATTTTGATTTTACAGTATTATGTTTGGGTTCACTCTCAGCTGCCAACTTACCAAATTTCAGCTTAATGTGGCAAAAAATTAATGGCTTATAGTATTTATTTTCCTTTAAGCTATGGTGGTCATCTTAGATTTTTGATTTGGATTCAGTATGTGATTAGGAATGTTCTCAACAACCACACCAAATTTCAGCTCTGCATGTGCAAAAATCTCTCGAGTCAAAGCCATTTAAATTTAGCTTTGGTGGCCATCTTGAATTATTTTTATTTTTTTCGGTATTTATGGGGCATTGCTCTCAGCTACCACCACACCAAATCTTAGCTTAATATCTCTAAAAATGGCAGATTTATATCCTGATGCATGCTTTATAATCCAGGTAGAAAAATCTAAAAAATGTAAGTCTGGTCCTCTGGACTGAAGACTTTCGGAGGAAAGATGAAACGTTTCTAAAATTATTATTATTATTTTTTATTTTATGTCCAGAGGACCAGACTTAACTTTTTTAGATGTCTGATTTATAGTTTGTTTAAAACACGTTGCGATTCAGGCTGCATTAAAGTTGATAGAAGATCAAGATCCTTTTCAGGTGGATAATAATACTGTATATGGCTCAGTCCCCAATAAAAACAAAAAACATGGCTGTTAGGTTAGCCAGTCATTGCTTTTTTATTTAGATCAGAACAGGTTATTAAAAATTGGGCTTATCTGACATGTCCAATTATAGTTTAAGTAAAAAATAAAACATTTCATTGAGCTTTGATCAGCCATTCCAGTGGAGTTCTTTTTTCTTTTCTTTTTTTTCTCCCCCTTTTATAGATGGCCTCCCTTCTCACCTCACAGCCATCCTCTCACACCGATATGATTTTTTTTTATAGAGAGAAAGGAAAGATAGAAAGTAAGACAACAAAACACAACAATTATCCACAAAAAGAGCACAAGGCAAACACACCCAACCTCCATCCGCAATCCTGCAAAGCACATGACAGAACACAGCAACAAAATACACATGCATAAAGACTAATAATATTCATGACCTTGCAGTAGATTTCCATAAATAAACATACCCATAACTACAAATATATATACATATACATTCATATCACATTCCAGTGGAGTTCTAAATAAAACCCTGAAAGTTGAGTTGTGTTGAGCCCAACATGTGTGTTTCAGATTTAGCTCCAAATAAAGGATGCTGGACTGAGTTTACTCAGCCTGATTTAATTTAAATTTATTACAATCAAAAGTGTTGAAATCTGCTTGTCTTATTTTATGTAATTTAAATGTAGTTTAAATACATCAAGCGTCCAGCTTTGTTTAGTCTATCTGATGTGGTTCAAACTTAGGTTTTGTTTAAACAAAAACAAATGTTCCTAATAAAAATTATTGTTGCAAACACTGCAGCGTTTTAAAAAATGTCTTCATCCACACTAAAATAGAGGAGATGATCCCTAAACACCGTTGTAATCATTCTGGGTCTGAATGTGGTGCTGTAACGCTTCAACAAAAATGCAACAAAATCAGGAACGACAGCATGGAACATGCACATAAAACTTGCACACATGTGCAAAATGTAAACACAGAAGTAAAAGGTCAGGTTTGAGTTGCAGGGTTTTCTGAAAACTGTCTACACATGGATGCAAGACTCAAACAATGAAAAAGTTTTGAATATTTACTGAAAATATTTTGGTGTGGATAACTTTAGACAGTTGAAGCCTAACTCTTGAGTAGCAAATTGATTATGTGGTAAAAATAGAACATAATTTATGAGTTTGTTTTTTCAGACAATCGGAGAAGTCATTCCTTATTGTAGGCACTACATTAGTATTTTGGTGTGTGCATTTTGTTTGTTTCCTTATTGTTTGGGTTTCAAAATAACTTCTCTTTAGCTCGGTTAGTGCAATACTTAAATGAAACACGAGAGCAGATCTAGCTCATAGTGCTGCTTAAAGTCAAGTACTGCAGAGGAAATCCAGCAACTGAGCTACAGACAACTAGACAGCACTGTTGTTTCTTTATTTCTCAGTACATGTGGGTTAAATCCCTCAAAAACACAAACTTCTTCCACAACTGCAACAATTTCTATAGATTTTTCTTTGCCAAATTTTGATTCCGTGTGAGACTCCTTGAAGAAACTTTAATCTAACTGGCCTGTTTCTGATTAGTCAGGTGTCATAATGTATTGTAAGAAGTCTAAATGAGACTCAAAGAAAGGTTATTTGAAAGAAAGAACATTATGAACTTTTATATTTGTGTTACACTCTGACTTTAGTTTTTATTTATTTAATTTACCAGTGCAACTTAGTTTTATTTGTCTAAAAAAGTTAATTCTGGTCTTCTGGACATTCAAAAAGCAAAACAAAACAAAAAAAATGTTGAAATGTTTCGTTTTTACTCCGAAAGACTTCTTCAGTCTGATGTGCTATTTACAGTGTTGCCAGAACTCGTGATAGAAACAAGCAACCAGCTCCATGAAAACAAGCCCAAAACAATCCCAAATGGCAACCCACAATATTGTGAAAACAGAGGCAGTTTTTAAACAGTACAGTATAAACATACATTTATTATGGCATTACCGTATTTTCCGTTGTATAGGTCGCACCGTTGTATAGGTTGCAGTGTCCAATTATTGCCAAAAAATTGGAAACATCCATAAATAGGTCGCACCGGTGTATAGGTCGCACCTACGTCACCGCCGACGTAATGCGTCATCCACCGCTGACGCGCCGCGTGACCGCTGAGTCAACCCGGCAATATGGACCGAGTGTTTAGCTCTGCTGCTAATGTCTGCCAGAAGCTAACAGAAGCTAAACACGAGACGAGTCCGTCTCTGAAAACACGAATAAAAAATCGAATTTTATGTCAAATGTTTTCTCCAGGACATAGTTAAGTACATTGGAGCCTTATAATTACTCTGTAAGCAGAAATAAATATACACGATTGGTTTCGAAGCTATTTATAATGTAAACAGAAGTAAACAGAAATAAAACGAAGGCTAACACGAGACGAGTCCGCCTCTGACACGAATAAAAAATCAAATTTTATGTCAAATGTTTTCTCCAGACCATAGTTACGTACATTAAAGCCTTTTAATTACACTCTGTAAGCAGAAAAAATATACACCGAGTGGTTTCGAAGCTATTTATAACGTAAACAGAAGCTAACACCAGAAGCTAACAGAAGCTAAATGCTACAAAAATATATATATTTTTTAGAATCTTAAACATCTAATAAAGGTACTCACTTGTAAACGTCCACACTGTGATTACATTCTGTAAGTTTCAGAAAAATCCGCTGAGTGGTTCTTGACTTATCTTGCAAACAAACAGCTAAGAAACACTAAAGGAAGTTACATCCAGACCTGGAGGCCGACAGTCAGTCCGAGCAGAGGAGCTTTTTTTCGGACACATGAGCTGGAAACGGTCAATGTACTCCTTTGGAAGTGTCCCCTAGCGGCCGAAAGTGGTACTGCACCATTTTCTGCCAAAGTGAAAAAGGGTCATAACTGACCCAAAAATTGGTCTAAAAATATGGAGAAAAAAAATCCATAAATAGGTCGCACTGGTGTATAGGTCGCAGGCCTTGAAAAAAACCATTAAAAGGTGCGACCTATGCACCGGAAAATACGGTACATATAAACAGCAAAATTATGCTTAACACTTTGAATAGCATGCTTTTACATTCTAAAAAATAAAAATACATTTTGCATATGTAACATTAATTCAACCGTTATTTATACAAATTAATCCCATTAAGCCTCTGGGACTCATTTACCAGACAGACCTGAATTTTAAACGAAGAGTGATGACAACAATGGACAATGACAACAACAGACAATCATAAAGGATGCGTACAAATTTAAAAAATAAAATAGAGAGAGGGGGGGGGAGGGAGAGGGGAGGGACAGACAGATGGAGGGACAAACAGACAGATGGACGGACGGACGGTTCGATCAACTGTGCGTTTTGCAAAAAAAAAAAAAACTGGGTTTCGCCTGATGGCTGGCTGGGCGGAACCCAGACCAGTGGTCATTCCATATGTTGTGGGAGTTTCAGATAAACTGAGACGTTTATTTTCTAAACACAACGTCCCAGTGGCTTTTAAACCCCAAAATACATTACGGCAAAGACTGGTTCATCCCAAAGATCCAGTCCCCCGGCACAAACAGAGTAATATTGTGTATGCTGTTCAGTGTCAGGAGGGCTGTGATCAGTCTTATATCGGGGAAACTAAACAGCCACTGGCCAAAAGGATGGCCCAGCACAGAAGATCAACATCATCAGGTCAGGACTCTGCGGTCTACACTCATCTCCAGGCCAGCGGTCACTCTTTCAGGGATGAAGATGTTCACATCCTTGATAGAGAGGAACGATGGTTTGAGAGAGGAGTAAAGGAGGCCATCTTTGTGAAAAGAAACCGTCCATCATTAAACAGGGGTGGAGGCCTCCGGGTTCAACTGTCCCCCTCTTACAATGCTGTTATTGCTAGTATCACTCAGCCCTCTGTGAATAGCAAACAACCATCAGGGTGCTAACGATCCATCGTTAGGCTGATGGTCCTCCTTGATCATGTGAGCAGCTGGTTTGGCTGTCATCAGCCAACTGGTTGATCCACTGTGAGAGGGTGCTATTTATAAGACTGAGCTGAATACAGCACCTCAGACTGAGGAAGTCTTTCGGACGAAAGACGAAACGTTTCTACAAATTTTTTTTTTTTTTTTTGTTTTTTGAATGTCCAGAGGACCAGAATTAGCTTTTTTAGATTTTTCTACCTGGATTATTGAGCATGCATCAGGATATGTTAGTTTTATTTGATTTTTAAAAAATATACTGTATTGAACTTTTCTCTTAATTCAGATTCTCAGCAACTTGGGAGACTTCCAGTTTCTCTTCATCGACCTCGTCATAATTCTCATCATCGCCTTTACAAGTGAGCAGCACGACGAGCAGCAAAGCCGTTTTCAGTAAGCCTTGGTCTGAAGACAGAACAGGAAGGTGGTTTGCTCACAGCTTTGTTTGTGTCTGTCGTCAGTGAGTCTGAATCCAGCATGGAAGGAACTGGTGTGGCGTCGCCCCCCATCCAGTCTGATCTCTGGCCCGCTGCTCTTCTCAGTTCTGACCCAGATCCTCACCTGCCTGGCTTTCCAGGTCCTGGCTTTTTTCTTGGTACAAAAGCAGAGCTGGTACGAGACGTGGACGCCTCAGTCTGAGTGAGTCCCATCTGGTGTAGCTTCTGAGGCCTCATCTACACTACTACAGATATTTTAGTCTGTTTATATTTGGTTCTCTCTCCACATGGTCTAATGAAAGGTTGACATACTCATACTAGGCCACTAGGTGGCGAGAATGCTCACATTAACAATGTATCAAAACAGAAAGAAAGAACATTCAGAAGCCAAACTTTAGCTTTTTATTTTCTGCGTCTTCTGCAGCTTTTTTTAAAAACTTTAGCTGCATTGTCTCTTTATTTTCAGTGCATTTCTTATACCTGACCATGATGGGATGGTGTTCCTTCAGTGTGTCCTAAAAAGAATGAGGGATCTGAACATGTCAGAGAGTCAGAGTCAGAGAGTCTTTATTGCCATTTGCACCGCATGTGGTACATGTGATGAAAACGAGATTATGTACACGGGGTCCCAGTTACATCCAACAACAAATGCAAGAGAAAAACAGTAATAACATCTAGAATTAACTAAGAAAAACATCAACTAGTAATACACTAAGCCTAATATAGTGGAAATAAACAGCAGCACGAACATGAGTCTGTATGAGCAGATGTGAAGGCCAAAGAAGAAATGTTAGGACTGAAGTTCATTTACAGTAGAACAGTATCTGAAAGTGATGCACCTAAGAAATCCTATAAAAAGACCCAGCACAGAACCTGAAAGATGCATCATCCTTCAGCCGACCAGCCTCTATAATCAGAGTCAGAGAGTCTTTATTGTCATTTGCACCGCATGTGGTACATGTGATGAAACGAGATTATGTACACAGGGTCCCAGTTACATCCCTACAACAAAATGTAAGAGAAAAACAGTAATAACATGCACGTAGGCAAGGGGGGTTCGGGGGGTTCGAACGAACCGCCCACTTTTAAAGGAGAAGTTGACAATGCTAAACTAATGTGCCTGGATAGCTCAACTGATAAAGCGTCTGCCTTCAGTCCCAAAGCTCGTGGGATCAAGTCCCGCTTGGTACAACGTTTTTTTTTTTTTTTATTCATTCCAAATTAAAAAAGCACAAGAAAACTATTTACAAAACAGCAAGGAATAAAACAATGCATTAAATGAAAGGAATCAGACGAAGAAAATAATCTTATCTGCCCCTTCTCAAACTATTTTTTTTTCAAACACTCGATTCAAACAACTAATTTTACATTTGTCTTTTATTGGATAAAAAAAGTAGTTAATATGCCTGTGAAGAAAGAAGAATGTGTTAACCACAGGCTGTGGTTAACACATTCTTCTTTTTTTATCCAATAAAAGAGTGTTTGAAAAAAAAATAGTTTGAGAAGGGGCAGATAAGATTATTTTCTTCGTCTGATTCCTTTCATTTAATGCATTGTTTTATTCCTTGCTGTTTTGTAAATAGTTTTCTTGTGCTTTTTTAATCTGGAATGAATAAAAAAATAAAAAAAAAACATTGTACCATGCAGGACTTGATCCCATGAGCTTTGGGACTGAAGGCAGACGCTTTATCAGTTGAGCTATCCAGGCACATTAGTTTAGCATTGTCAACTTCTCCTTTAAAACGAACCACCCCCCACAAAATTCTGGCTACGCCCATGTAATAACATCTAGTATATAACTAAGAAAAAAACATCAACTAGAAATACACTAAGCCCTAATGTAATAGAAAAACATCATTATAAACAGCAGCACGAACATGAGTCTGTATGAGCAGATGGTCACAGATGAACACAGCAACAAGAAAACAGATCAGCATCAGCATGATGTGATATTTTGCAGTGATTATTCTTATTTATTTATTCATGAGTCTAACAGCCTCAGGGTAGAAGCTGTTCCTCAGTCTAGTGGTTCTACATTTGATGCTCCTCAACCTCCGTCCTGAGGGGAGTGGGGCAAAGAGTGTGTGTGCTGGGTGAGTGGGGTCTTTCATGATGCAGGTGGCTCTTCCTGCATCTGGAGGTGTAAATGTCTGTGATGGTGGGGAGACTGACTCCAACAGACTTCTGTGCAGCCTTCATAATATGATGAGTTTTCAGCTAAAAACCCTGGGAATCCCCTTGGTGCAGCCAAAACATTATATTTTCTGCTTGTCAAACTGTGTTATCTTTGTAATATTTTATAAATTCAACAACAAAAGAGCATACATTGTTTTGTTGTAACAGTCTACTGGTAACAATGTGCTCAAAGATCCAATTTAAAACTGAACTTTTTTTTTTACCGTTATGGGTCGACACAACTAGCCGTTTTCGCATTGCACGGCCCTCCCCAGTCCGGCTCGTCCCTGGTTGGCCCAGAGCCAGCCCTGGCCCGCCCCCGTTCATTACGCATTATGTGGAGAGCAAGCCTTGAAGTGGGTGGGGTGTTCACTTGACGTGGGTGGAGTGTTCTTGTGTGCGCGCTTACAGTGTTTTAAGAGAGGACACGCCGCTAAAAAATATTTGTTAGCTGAATATATATATTAGTGTTTCTGAGTTAAATTTTTGTTAATGACTGATTACAAATCAGCTTATGTTAGAACGTAAATAACACGAAGCGCGCACCCATTTCCGCCTTTCAGCGCGACCTGAATGTCATTAAAATATAACTAATACAACTCTTTTACGTAGCCGTAGTGGACTCCTAAAATCACAAATACGAGTCCGTGGCCGAGTGGTTAGGACGTTCGCCTACAACTAATTTTATCTTGACCCGGGGAAGCGGGTTCGCGTCCCACCTGGTTCAAGTTATTTTACGTTTGTCTTTTATTGGAGAAAATAAAAGAAGGAGTTTGTGTTATGCCTGTGGTTAACACAAACTCCTTTATTTTCTCCAACAAAAGACAAACGTAAAATAACTTGAACCAGGTGGGACGCGAACCCGCTTCCCCGGGTCAAGATAAAATTAGTTGCAGGCGAACGTCCTAACCACTCGGCCACGGACTCGTATTTGTGATTTTAGGAGTCCACTTTTCCTATAAAGGATTCGCCCCACGTAACATCCAGGCTACACGCAGGAGTTACAGAATATTAGTTATATTTTAAAATCGTGGCTACGGAGAAGAGTTAGAGAATATTAGTTATATTTTAATGAAATTCAGCTTGCGATGAAAGGCGGAAATGCTCTGTATGGATGCGCGCTTCGTGTTATTTACGTTCTAACATAAGCTGATTTGTAATCTGTTATTAACAAAAATTTAACTCAGAAAAACTAATTCAGCTAACAATTTTTTTTAGGGGTTTCTGTAGTTAAATTTTAATGAAATTCAGCCCTAGCGCTGAGGTTGTTGTTAGAACGAGTCCAGCCCCTGCTGCGAACAACAAATCAAATGTGAGCAGTAAATGACGTCAAACTGGGCCGGGGAGTCCGGCCCGATCAGAACCACGGTGGAGATGGTTCCAAAACGAGGGCGGACCCGGGGAAAAAAAGGAAAATGCGAACACGCCGAACCCAGGTTAGAAGGCGGGGCGGGCCGGGCCATTGAGGGCCGTGTAATGCGAAAACAGCTTCTGGTTAGTCACTTTGGTTGTAAAGCCTTTTTTATATCTTACTGGCTCTGTAACGAGGCGTATGCATTTCTTCCCACTCCCTGTTCTCCTCCTGCATTTTTGCTCTCTGTCTGCGTGTCGGAGCAGCTCTTATTTTCACACATCTTCCAAAATGAAAACTACTGTTTTGGATATGACCAACTGGACTTTTGACGCAAATGACAAAACCTTTTCAACAAAGCGACAGAGTCCTGAAGAACCCTCATCTGCTCAGACGATACGCATGCAGCTAGATAAATCTCTGGGGGTGGTGTGTGACCTTTGCTGCCAATCGAGGACGCTGAGATTGCATATACCGGTAATTGGAATTATGATAACAGGTTTACTGTTTTGTCTGGTTCCTGGTATATCAACATACAAAGAAGACAGCTGCAGCTAATTTTGCCTTCATCAAGCTGCTGTCTATGTGAAGGTCTGGTTCGTGCTTTGAGGACTCAGAATCAGCTGATTTACGAGCTAAACCTTATGTTGGAAGTGTTTTAAATTGTATGTCACCTGTGGCTTTGGGACTCGTCAGCATGAAAATGACCTTGAAGAGGCTCGTAAGCACGGACCAGCAGAATGCACCCTAATCAGGTCATTTTGGACCTTGGAAGAATCAGTAAGACTCTATAGGCTGACAAGGAAAAATAGTCTGCCTGAATAAATCAACAAGTGTGGATTATCATAATCTGACTCCCCGGTCGGCCTCGAAACAGGCTGACTTATCAATTTCTCCTGGAAAATGTGTAAACTAAGGAAAAGCTTCATCTATCGCAACCCCTCCCCCCCCTTCTGTGGAGGCTTATCAGAACCGGGCCAACTGACCATCTTATCAGGACAATGGACTATCTGTTAGCGCTTCATACCGCCTCATCGTCAAATGCATATGTAACTTGTGCATAAATGTGCTGCTGACAGTTTATTTATTTTTTATTTTATGTCAAATCGTGTCCTGTTGGGATAAGATGTGAAGAGATCTTTTTTGTAATGCCACTATCCTCTCCTCATGGCTTTGTCCCTTTTTCTATCTAAAAAATGTATTCTGAAAAGGATATGCTGATTTTTTTCTGCTGTCCTTTGTTGACCTCGTGGCGTGGGGGGAAGATAACGTACCTGGTTCGTGAGCATCGGGGGAGGTGTTTCTGACTGGACCAGAACCGAATCGAACTGGCTGTGGGGACACCGTCTTTAATCCACATTAAAGTCTGTTTACCTCCGTGGAGCCTGAGCCCATCTGCGCGCGCGGCCGTGGGGATGCTTGCAGCTGGAGCTGCGCTCTCTGCTTTGTGCTCATTCTGTGTGTGCTCATTCTGCTCACACGCGCGTTCATCTGAAGGACCCGTGGATGAACTGCTGCTGAAATAATTTCTGGAGCTGAGAGGTCTTCAGCCCTCTGGTAAGACTTGCTGTGTTTTTTCTGGAGGTGGTTTTTTTCTGGAGGTGGTTTTTTCATTCTGAAGAGGCTGAAGGCTGAAGAAGAGAGCAGCAATAGCAGCAATAATAACGAACATCTTACCTGCTGTAGATAACTTTTTAAAGAGCCTCATTTTTGAAGAGACCAATACCTCAACAACAACAAATATCTTATCTGCTGTAGATAACTCTTTAAAGAGCCTCATTTGTTGTTGTGAGCTCAACAACAAACATCTTACCTGCTGCAGATAACTTTAAAGAGCCTCATTTCGTTGTTGTGGGCTGTTTTGTGGATCAGACGAGCGGAGAGTGAAGCGCGGAGGATCAGGATCTTCTCTGTTTGGTGACTGTTTCACACTGTTGTGGGCTGTTTGTGGATCAGACGAGCGTAGAGTGAAGCGCGGAGGATCAGGATCGTCGCTGTTTTGATGCCTGTTTTTCACACCGTTGTGAGCTGTTGAGAGCTGTTTGTGGATCAGACGAGCAGAAAGTGAAGCGCGGAGGATCAGGATCGTCGCTGTTTGGTGATCGTCGCTGTTTGGTGGTGCCTGTTTCACACTGTTGGGAGCTAATTGTGGATCAGACGGGCGGAGAGAAAAGTGTGCCGCTGAGGATCAGGAGCTGCTGTCGCTGTTGTTTGGTGCTGTTCACGCTGTTGTTCCTTTGCTGTCCTGATACAGGCTACAATCATGCCTTTAATTTTAGGAGGCTTTTCTGGCACCACACTCTGCTGTTTGCTGCAAATTGCTTGTTTCTACCCGTTGATTCTGGATCCAGCTTGTGTTAACCAGGGCCACATCCATTCATATTCACAGGGGGGCTGGATCCCCTCTCACACAAACTATAGTTGGGCCTCCTCAACGGAATTGTTTGCCCACTTAATCTGTGACGCTTTATGGTCTGAGACTTTTCTGCATCATTCATATTACTGTCATTATTTTCAGTTCTCAGACTACCTGGAATCACTGAATCTTATCAACACATCTGGATCTGCCCATCACTGCAACTTTCATTGTTTTTGGGTTCTGAATGATCGTATCTTCATCAATGTTTCTCATGGTTCAATTATGGGTGCAAAATGTCACACTGTTAACTCCTGTAACTACACATCATTGACAAAGAAGTCAAGTAAATGTCTGATATTAATGTTGTTATTGATCTCAGGGATTCAGCCCAACCCAGGGCCCTCCATTAACTACAGTACTCCTAGTGAGTTTAAAAATAATTCAGGTCTCCATTTCCTGCATGTAAACGCTCGTAGCCTCATAAAAAAACTTGATGAATTGAAAATCCTAATCAGTTCTTCTGGGGCAGATGTGATCGTTATCTCTGAAACTTGGCTCAAAAAATCTGTTTTGAAAAATGACCTGGCAATCAATGAATTTAAGATCTATCGTTGTGATCGTAATAAAAAGGGAGGTGGAGTCGCTATTTACATCAGAGACTCTTTGGCTGCCAGGATTGCATCTAAAAAAACAATCGCAAACCAGTTTGAGGCTTTAGCTGTGAACATCAGTTTGAAAGGAGGTCAGCCCTTAACTGTTGTAGGTTGTTATCGTCCCCCCTCCGCAACACCTGAAGCTCTATCCTCCCTGACTGAATTCATAGGAAATTTAAAACACAATGAGATTGTTATGGCAGGAGATTTCAACATTGACTGGAATAAGTCGACCCCCCTCTGTGATAAATTCAAGGAATGTTGCCTATCTCTCAATCTAACACAACTTATCGATTCTCCCACCAGACCAAACATAAAATGTCCCGAAAAATCTTCCACCTTAGATCTGTTTTTCACAAATGCACCTCACAAATTTCCTGGTATAGGTGTATTTGCTAACGTTTTGAGTGATCATTCCGTAATAGCAGCTCTTAGATCTACTAAACTTCCACCTGCTAAGCCCAGAATAATCCAAAAAAGGGATTTGAAACGTTTCAGTGAACAGTCATTCCTTTGGGATCTATCACACTTTGACTGGCAACGTATCCTACAAATCAATGACGTGAACACCGCTTGGAACTATTTTCATAATAGTTTCATTTACTTTGTAAACAAACACGCTCCTTTCCGGCAGTTCAGGATAAAGGGCCGAGACAGCCCCTGGTTTACTCCTGAATTAGCTGATCTCCTGCACTGGAGAGATCATCTTTGGGCCGCAGCAAGAAAATCACACTCAGACACTGATTGGTTGAAATTTCGGCAGCTAAGGAATAAATGCACAACTGCCATTAAAGCCGCAAAACGTAACTACTTCTTATCTCAGACCTCCAAAAATCTAAATGATCCTAAAAAATTCTGGAAAACCATTAAATCTCTCTCAGGCACCCCCCAATCATCTGACCTCCCATCACAATTTCTTGTTGACTCTGTTCCTGTGTCAAATAAGCACGAGATCCTGAACTGTTTCAATAAACATTTTGTTGCTTCTAGTTCATTATTTGACACAGTTACAAACGGAAAATCAGCCACTTTATCTAATAATCAAACTTCTACAAATCAAATCCCTCCTACAAGTCAACCATCTGTTAATGCCTCTTTTCCACCGCTCGGCTCGGGGGTTGGATCGGCTCAGATCGGCTCAGTTCGGGTCGGGTCACATCTATGTTCTGTTTCCACAGCTTTTTTGTACCCCTTCTGTGGGCGGGGTCCAGAATCCTACTCGTCTTACCACATGGTGGCAGTAGTGTTCCCTCAAGCTATTTACTACAGTACTAGCCACCACTAGAAGAAGAACACAATAAAGGCTTTGACAGAATGTTGTGAAAGAGATGTCATGCTATAATGAGTACCTCATGAGCTGTAATCTTTAAACCCAATTCATAATCCTACCTTGTTGCCTTCTTTAAACCCATGTATTTTCCAATTTAGTATTTTTACAATAAAGATGTATTAAAGCATATTTTATTATTTAGTCAAAGGTGGGCGAATGAACGCTAGGGAGCGCTAAAGCGCTATTCCGCTTACAGTGGACCTAAACTTTTTGTCAGCGTTTTTGTGAATTGACTAACTTTTATAATTCATAAGCGGATTTCTGCTATTTTTATTTAAAATGCAGTACCGCTAATAACTAATTATCTATCAGTAAAAACCAATAAACTTATTTACAAGCTCATAATGCTGCTTGTTTTACCTTTTTCCCCACCGTAAACAGCAGAGAGGAGGAAGGGTTGGAGGGGGGAGGGAGCAGAGGGGGGGATCTACCATGTAGGTAAATGCCTGGGGATCCCATCAGCATGAGGCCCCGGCCCCGCCGCGCCCCGGCCAGTCACCTAATTCCTAACATTGATCCTGCTTGTTAATCTACATTTAACATAAAAATAATTATAGTTACGATGAAAACAATCATTAAATAAGCAATTTAAAAAACGGTTGATTTCATTATCCCCCTACTAAAAATGGACTATTCCATCTCGACAGCTTCCGGGTTAGAGGTGAACTCAGGGGCTAATTCCGTGGCTAGCTGTTTGTGCTGGGTACTTGGACAAATCCTTAGAAAACCCAGCTGTTTCAAGCCAAATTAACGCGGCCGGAGGATTCTATTTTGTGTTCTGTGTACACCACGCGACGGTGAGTCGTTATTTTCATGTATTTTTATTACTTTTCATTAAATCTGTTGAGTACCTATAGACGCTAACTGTGTCTGCCGGTTGGTTGTGGGTTACTAATGGAAATCCTTAGAAAACCCAGCTGTTTCAAGCCAAATTAACGTGGCCGGAGGATTTTATTGTGCGTTTTGTGTCGACCATTCGACGGCGAGTCGTTAGTTTTATGTATTTGGGTTACTTTCATGTATAAATGCCGTGGCGACACACCCGTGTATTTGAGATTTAAACGTGGTTTTAGGGATTAAAAGATCATTCTATTTTTTGTTAATTTCGTGGCCGAATAGAATATATGTACGTAAAGTATTAAATAAATCCTTTGATTTTTGTAATTTCATCCTTTTAGGATCATTTTTGTTACATTTGGCAGTGTAGTGCAAATATTGATAACGCTGCCGGCTATATATAAAA